>JARFJB010001789.1:467500-747500 GCA_036346205.1 Vesta saturnalis
GTGTGTGTGTGTGTGTGTGTGTGTGTGTGTGTGTGTCTGTGTGTTGTGTGTCTGTGTGTCTGTGTGTCTGTGTGTCTGTGTGTCTGTGTGTCTGTGTGTCTGTGTGTCTGTGTGTCTGTGTGTCTGTGTGTCTGTGTGTCTGTGTGACTGTGTGTCTGTTTGGCTGTTTGTCTGTGTGTATTTTTGTCTAGGTGTCTGTGTGTCTGTATGTCTGTGTGTCTGTGTGTCTGTGTGTCCTTATGTCTGTGTGTCTGTGTGTCTGTGTGTATGTGTCTGTGTGTCTGTGTGTCTGTTTGTCTCTGTGACTGTGTGTCCTTGTGTCTGTGTGTCTGTGTATCTGTGTGTCTGTGTGTCTGTGTGTCTGTGTGTATGTGTGTCTGTATGTCTGTGTGTCTGTGTGTCTGTCTGTATGTGTGTCTGTGTCTCTGTGTGTCTGTGTGTCTGTGTCTGAATGACTGTGTCTGTGTTTCTGCGTGTCTGTGTATCTGGGTGTCTGTGTGTCAGTGTGTTTATGTGTCTGTGAGTATGTGTGTCTGTGTCTTTATTTCTATGTGTCTGTGTGTATGTGAGTCTTTCTGTCTATGTCTATGTGTGTATGTGTGTGTGTGTGTCTCTGTGTGTCTGTGTGTCTGTATGCCTGTGTTTCTGTGTGTCTGAGTGTCTGTGTGTCTGTGTGTGTGTGTGTGTGTGTGTGTGTGTGTGTGTGTGTGTGTGTGTGTGTGTGTGTGTGTGTGTGTGTGTGTGTGTGTGTGTGTGTGTGTGTGTGTGTGTGTCTGTGTGTGTGCTGTGTGTCTGTGTGTCTGTGTGTCTGTGTGTCTGTGTGTCTGTGTGTCTGTGTGTCTGTGTGTCTGTGTGTCTGTGTGTCTGTGTGTCTGTGTGTCTGTGTCTGTGTGTCTGTGTGTCTGTGTGTCTGTTTGTCTGTTTGTCTGTGTGTATTTTTGTCTAGGTGTCTGTGTGTCTGTATGTCTGTGTGTCTGTGTGTCTGTGTGTCCTTATGTCTGTGTCTGTGTGTCTGTGTGTATGTGTCTGTGTGTCTGTGTGTCTGTTTGTCTCTGTGACTGTGTGTCCTTGTGTCTGTGTGTCTGTGTATCTGTGTGTCTGTGTGTCTGTGTGTCTGTGTGTCTGTGTGTCTGTGTGTCTATGTGTCTGTGTGTCTGTGTGACTGTGTGTCTGTGTGTCTGTGTTTCTGCGTGTATAATAATAATAATAACAATATTAATAATGTCTTTATTTGGACACAAAGAATATACATAAGCTAATTTACCAGCTGCTATGCGGATTACGATGTCCAAAGGGCGAAGTTCACTTTTGGGATTCTAAATCCGTCAGTGCTCTTGCACTTAGCCCGACAAATTATATTTTCCAATAGACGGATGAGCTGAGTATAAGTAATACATGCAATGAAAAAGTTTTAAATAAAGAAATTAATTGACAATAGAGATGAAGTGGGACGTGTATATATGTAGGAACTTAACGGTGTCTAAGTGCACAGCAGGTTTTTACGAAGTGTTTTTTTAAAGTTAGTTGGTGAAAGACGTTTGATACTCGGCGGAAGTGAATTATATAAATTACATACGTTGTATGAAAATGATTTTTTAAACAGCTCTAAATTATGTTTAGGAACAGTAATTAAATCCTTCCGCCGTCTGTTGACATGATGTACATCAGTACGAAAGCAAATCTTATTATACAGATATGGAGGTGATTTATTCATTATAATTTTGTGATATAATTTAGCTGAGTGAAGTAGTTGACCTTGTTCCATATTAAGCCAAGGAATAGCTGTTAATTTATGTGAGATACGATCGCATCGTTTAAGACCATAAATTAAACGCACGCACGAGTTTTGGATAACCTGTACTCTCCTAACAAGTTGTTTAGATAGACAACTGCCATACACAGCACTACAACAGGAAAAATGATACAACATTTTGAGGATTGGGATAGTAAATACCTAATTCCGTATATGTACCTAAGGTTGGCAAATGCTCTTTGTGTGCAATTTTTGATATGTGTTGCAAAACTAAGGTTCGAATCCAGAGTTACCCCCAGATTTTTTGCTTCTTTTACAAATTCTAATTTTTCGCTTCCAATTTTAATATTTATTAATGAATATATTTCCGTTTGTTCTACTGAGTTATTCGCTGCTCCAAATAGCATTAGCTTACTCTTTTTCGGATTTATATGCACATTGTTTTAATAAAATAGAATTTGTGTAGTTTGAATTAAGTTCATTTTATTTTTGAAAAACATTTCAGTTTCTGTCAAAAATCACATTAAAGTAGAAAATATTAGTTAACAAGAAAATTGTCGATAATAGGTATAGGTAATGTTATAACCAAACGATGCATAACTAAATGCTGCATCTATTCATCCTATAATATACAGGGTGTCACATTTGAATTAACAAAGTTTTTCAACTTTGAAAATTGTTTAATAGTTCATCAAATTTTGAACACCATGTATGCAATAAATCAATTGTCAATGAGTATTTCAAAAGTATAGTTCTTATGCTTCTGTCTACTCCAAAAGCACTTTCCATCAGTCAAAAATAAGTAAGACAAGCAGTGTTGAAAATAGGGTTACATCTTTCAAAATTTTTGAAAAAATCAAGATATCTAAGAAACAGTTGAAAGAAGGTATAGGAAACCCTTATAAGACTTATCCTAAAATTTTGTCAAGAATCCAAAAATAAAATAATATACATGGTGCTCCATTTAAAATAAGGAAGTCAGTGGCGACCTTGAAAATATTTTAGAATGAAAGAGAATCTTAAGTAACCCTTAAGTCCAAAAATTCAGATTTCTAAATTGTTTCTAACCACATAAACTTCTAACGAACGCCTACCTTGGAAAACCCTGTATGTTCTCGAGTGTATAGGAGTTGATCACCAATAGTTATGAGGTAAACCCGATATGAGAATTTGCCGATAAAACGAGATCAAATCAAAGTAAAAAATATTATTTTACCCCATACTTAATTTTAGTCATTAATGTATTTTGGAGCGAAGGCAAAAATTTTGAAAATATTTGTAAAACACATTCGTTTAACATGAGTGGTTGGTACTTTCCGATTCATGTTAATGCATTGTATATCAACTTAATAAATGCATTCTATAGGTAAAATCATTTAGAGTATGTTATTGTCGTAAGCAAATTAATTAGGTTAACTGAATTACTCATTTATTTTAATGACATCGAAGTAAAATAATTTAAACTATGTATAAACGTTTTTTGCAGGCTCGCATTTCAGGTGTCATTACAAATGAGGTTTGTGTTTTTTTTTTACAGGAAAGGATTGATTAAATACTTCTGTAAATTTATTTGCAAAATATTCCCACTGTTCATTTACTTTATGTTCACTTATCTGGCGTAGCGTGGCTCATTTCAATTTTGAATTTCTAACTTATTTTTTGATAAGCTGATATTTTTATCACTGAAATCGCGAAAATATTTTCAAATTTTGTTTATGTTATTAACAAATTGGAATGAAACAATTTGACCTTTGTTATCAGACACACGTGTATCTAATACCGCAGTGTTAGAATTACTATTTAAGTTACTCAGAACGTTATCTATACGGTCGTTCGGATACGCTGATTTATTAATATACTCACATTAAAAGAATCTAAAAAGATTTAAATTTTTTTAACAGGGTAGATGTTTTTAAAAAATTGATATTAAAATGTCCTGATATGCAGAAATAATCATTGGGTACTAAGTTTAATAAGTATTCATTTGGTTCATGAAAACGTTTCAATCGCAGTCGGGAGTTTCATAAACCACTACGAACACAATTTTCTTTCTGGGCATTCAAAAGCTTTTTCAACGGCTAACACATTTAAACCCTGCATAAGTTTTGTTGTGCAATTTGACTAGCAATAAATTGCCACACCTCCTCCATGCTTTCCTACTGATCTGCAAAAACCAGCTGCCAATCTATAGCCTCCAATTTTATAAGCCAAAAGCTGTTCCTTGGATTTCCAGTGTTCTACTATTGTAATGATAGATTCCAACAGTTCGCACTCAACTTCTGGAAAACTATCTTTTAGGTGGTTTACGATCTATGATACCGTTGTTTTCGGCTGAAACCGTGACACAAAAAGGTAGGCTTTTTTGGGAACCGCTTTTATTGTTTCCATTTTTAACTCATCTGTCACGAGCAAGCTTTTATGTTTATGAGTATTACGTCTGTGTGTCACTTTTGTCCAACTATTTTCGTCATTTGATGTTACTAAATGTTCAGTATGATCAGTTTTCAATTTTGGTCCGGTACCTACTGCATTTTTTTATCATTAGGTATAATCGCATCCAAAACAACAGTATCTGTTATAGTGTCATTATCAACGCTACCCAGTAAAATTGTTTCTACATTTGTGCCTATCCTTGCAGAATTTACAGTTTTTTTTTTATTATTGCAACGTGTCTTTTTAAATACGACGGCTGTATTAAAATCTACTTAATTAGTATTGATAGTTTGGTTAGAATTTTGGTTTACTGATGGCCCAACGTTATGTTTCCAGTACGTGCTTTAACATTTTATTGTATTCTTTTATTTCGTGAATTGAGAGTGTTGAGTAGCGTAATTAATAAAATTATTTAAATCTTCATTAATTTCCTTGTTGGCTATCAGGGTATGTTCCTTGGAGAACGTATAAAATAGCTGTGTATCGTCCGCATAAAGGTGATAATTTGCAAAATTGTAATTTTGTTACAATGTTGGAAGTGTAGATCGAAAACAGAAGGGGACCTAGAATGGAACCAATAAAAGATAAACTATCATCCGTTACCTTTAGTAATGCACTTGTGTGTCTGTGTATCTGTGTGTCTGTGTCTGTGTTTCTGCGTATAAGTGTCTTTGTGTCTGAGTGTTTGTGTGTATGTGTGTCTACGTGTCTGTGTGTCTGTGTTTCTGTGTGTCTGTAGGTCTACGTCTCTGTGTGTCTATGTGTCTGCGTGTCTGTGGGTCTGTCTGAGTGTCTGTGTGTCTGTGTGTCTGTGTCTGAATGACTGTGTGTCTGTGTTTCTGTGTGTCTGTGTATCTGGGTGTCTGTGTGTCAGTGTGTCTGTGTGTCCGCGTATCAGTGTATGTGTATCTGTGTGTATGTGTGCCCGTGTACCTGTGCGTCTGTGTACCTGTGTCTGTGTGTCTGTTTGCCTGTGTGTCTGTGTATTTGTGAACCTGTGTGACTGTGTGTCTGTTTGTCTGCGTGACTGCGTGTCTGCGTGTCTGGGTGTCTGCGTGTCTGCGTATTTGTGTGTCTGTGTGCCTGTGTGTCTGTGTGTCTGTGTATCTGTGTGCCTGTGTGTTTGTGTGAGTGTGTGTCTGTGCGTCTGTGTCTCTGTGTGTCTGTGTGTCTGTGTGTCTGTGTGTCTGTGTGTCTGTGTGTCTGTGTGTCTGTGTGTCTGTGTCTGTGTGTCTGTGTGTCTGTGTGTCTGTGTCTATGTGTCTGTGTGTCTGTGTGTCTGTGTATCTGTGTGTCTGTGTGCCTGTATCTGTGTGTCTGTGTGTCTGTGTGTCTGTGTACGTGTGTCTCTGTGTCTGTGTGTCTGTGTGTCTGTGTATCTGTGTGTCTGTGTTTCTGTGTGTACGTGTGCCTGTGAGCTTGCGTGTATGTGTGTCCGTCTGTCTGTGTGTCTGTGTGTCTGTGTGTCTGTCTGTCTGTGTGTCTGTGTGTCTGTGTGTCTGTGTGTTGTGTCTGTGTGTCTGTGTGTCTGTGTGTCTGTGTGTCTGTGTGTCTGTGTGTCTGTGTGTCTGTGTGCCTGTGTGTATGTGTGTCTGTGTGTCTGTGTGTCCGTGTGTGTGTGTGTGTGTGTGTGTGTGTGTGTGTGTGTGTGTGTGTGTCTCTGTGTCTGTGTGAATGTGTATCTGTGTGTCTGTGCGTCTGTGTGTCTGTATGTCAGTGTGTATGTGTGTCTATGTATCTGTGTGTTTGTGTGTCTGTGTCTGCGTGTTTGTGTGACTGTGTGTCTGTGTGTCTGTGTGCCTGTGTGTCTGTGTCTGTGTATCTGTGTGCCTGTGTGTCTGTCTGTCTGTATCTGTGTGTCTGTGTGTCTCTGTGACTGTGTGTCTGTGTATCTGTGTGTCTGTTTGTCTGTGTGTGTATGTGTGTGTGTGTGTGTGTGTGTGTGTGTGTGTGTCTGTGTGTCTGTGTGTCTGTGTGCCTGTGTGTCTGTGTGTCTGTGTGTCTGTGTGTCTGTGTGTCTGTGTGTGTGTCTGTGTGTCTGTGTGTCTGTGTGTCTGTGTGCCTGTGTGTATGTGTGTCTGTGTGTCTGTGTATCTGTGTGTCTGTTTGTCTGTGTGTGTATGTGTGTGTCTGTGTGTCTGTGTGTCTGTGTGTATGTGTCTCTGTGTGTCTGTGTTTGTGTGTCCGTGTGTCCGTGTATCTGAGTGTCAGTGTGTCTGTCTCTCTGTGTCTACGTGTCTGGGTGTCTGCTTGTCCGCGTGTTTGCGTGTCTGCGTGCATGCGTGTCTGCGTGTCTGCGGGTTTGCGAGTCTTCGTATCTGCGTGTCTGCGTGTCTGCGTGCCTGCGTGCTTGCGTGTATGCATGTGTACGTGTCTGCGTTTCTGCTTGTCTGCGTGACTGCGTGTCTGCGTGCCTGCGTGTCTGCGTGTCTGCGTGCCTCCGTGTCTCCGTTTCTGCGTGTCTGCGTGCCTGCGTGTCTGCGTGTCTGCGTGTCTGCGTGTCTGCGTGTCTGCGTGTCTGCGTGTCTGCGTGTCTGCGTGACTGGGTGTCTACGTGTCTGCGTGTGAGTGTGGGTGTGAGTATGAGTGTGAGTGTGAGCGTGAGAGTGAGTGGGGGTGTGGTTGTGGGTGAGTGTGAGTGAGAGTGGGAGTGTGAGTGCGAGTGTTAGTGGAAGTGTGAATGTGAGTGTGAGTGTGAGTGTGGGTGTGAGAGTGAGTGTGAGTGTAAGTGCGTGCGTACGTGCGTTTGTGCGAACGTGTGGTGTGTGCGGACGTGGTGTGTGTGTGTGTGTGTTTGTTGTTGTTGTGTGTGTGTGTGTGTACGTGCGTGCGTGCGTGCGTACGTGCGTAATCGTGATCGTGAGCGTGACCTTGAGCATTAGCGTAAGCGTGAGTGTGAGCATGAGTGTGAGCGTGAGCGTGAGCGTGAGCGCGAGCGTGGGTGTGAATTTGAACTTGAACGTGGTCGCGAATGTGAGTGTGAGCATTCGCGTAAGCCAGAGCGTGGGCGCTAGCCCGTGGACATGTGTGCGTGCGCATGCGCGTGCTCGTGCCCGTGCCTGTGCGCGTGCGAGTGCGGGTTCGAGAGCAAGTGCGAGTGCGAGTGCGAGTTTGAGTGCGAGTGCGAGTGCGAGAGCGAGTGCCAGTGCGAGTGCGAGGGCGAGTGCAAGTGAAGCGCGAGTGCGAGTGCGACTGCGAGTGCGACGGCGAATGCGACAGCGAGTGCGAGTGCGAGTGCGAGTGCAAGTGCGAGTGTGCGTGTTTGCGTGCGTGCGCGCGAGCGCAAATCTGAACGCAAGAGCTTGAGCGTGAACGTGAACCCAAGGGCGGAAGCGTGAGCGTGATCGCGAGCCCTAGGGTGCGCAGTGCGCGCAGGTGTGAGTGTGAGTGTGAATGCGCGTGTACGTGTACGTGCGCGTGCGACTGCTAGTCCGAGTGCGAGTGCAAGTGCGAGTGTGCGTACGAATGCGAGTTCGCGCGCGGGCGCGCGTGTTTGACCGTGTATTTGTTCGCGCGCGTGCGCGCGAGCGCAAGCCTGAACGCAAGAGCGTGAGCGTGAACGCGAGCTTATGCGTGAGCGTGAACGCGAGAGTGTAAGCGTGAGCGTGAACCCAAAGGCGGAGGCGTGAGCGTGAACGCGAGTCCTAGGGTGCGTAGTGCGCGCAGGTGTGAGTGTGAGTGTGAATGTGCGTGTAGGTGTACGTGCGCGTGCGAGTGCTAGTCCGAGTGCGAGTGTGAGTGCGCGTGCGCATGCGTGTGCGTGTGCGTGTGCGTTTGTGTGCGTGTACATGAGCGTGAGTGTGTGCGTGTGCGTGAACGTGAGGGTGCGGGTGTTGGTATGGTTTTGGGTGTGGTAGTTGTTGTGGGTGTGGGTGTTGGTGTCAGTATGGTTGTGAGTGTGAGTGCGTGCGTGCGTGCATGCGTGCGTGGTGTGTGCGTGCATGGGGTGTGTGATTGTGTGCGAGCATGTGAGTGTGTGTGTGTGTGTGTGTGAATATGTGTGTCTGTCCATATGTGTGAGTGTGTGTGTGTGTGTGTGTGTGTGTGTGTGTGCGTGGTCGTGGTTGTGTCCTTGTGCGTGTGCGTGTGCGTGTACGTGTGCCTGTGCGTGTACGTGTGTCTGTGTGTGTCTGTGAGTGAGTGTGTGTTTGTGTGCGTGTGAGTGGTGTGTGTGTGTGTGTTGTGTGTGTGTGTGTGTGAGCGTGTGCTAATGCGTGTACGTGTACATGTACGTGTGTGTGTGCGTTAGAGTGGATTGTGACTGTTCCCAAAATTGCAACCTCTTACTCATGATGTCCTAACGAAAAATTTATCTTTTCGTAATCTACACGTCATTTTATGACATATAAAACATACTTGTAAAATTGGAGTGTATGAAGTCCTAGACAGGTTTGCCATTCGGTGTTGACACTCACGGTGTCGTGACCTCTGTCGTACGCATTGCATTGTTGCGCTAATAATTTTACGTGGTTGTCAGATTTTGCAATACTGATCGAGCCTTATTTTCCTGTAATAATAAGATTGTGGAATTATTTGAGTTAGAGTATACAGAAAGATTGACATTTTAAAATATTTTATAAAAACGTTTCTGTTCAAACACATTACTTCAGCTTTGTATCATCCACAAATTGTCAATTAAATAAACATTATCCAGGAAAGTTAAACTGCAAGCTTACACCATAATAACATTATTGCTTCTTTTGCTACATTCCGGAAACATGTAACGTTTTCTTTTAAGGTAAACACTTCATAACATGCATAAATATAAACTTTGGTATTCTCTAATACGTAAACCCAATTAATATTTAGGTCAAAATACGTCAGATGTTAACAGCGGCGTGGGCATGTGTATCTTGAGAGCAGTTTAAATAAACATACAGACGTATGTGGTTGCTGAGTATTTATGTTGTTACATTTATTAGTTAATGTTCACGATTATTAAAGAAATTTTATATTGCCATAATACTTTCCCTATCTTTTACAAATTGATACGTGTAAATTTGGTTTATAAATTTATGGTCTTTAGTTACGACTCATCCTATATATTATTGGAAAATGGCAACATTGCCAATAAAATTCGTTCTTAGTAGGAGATTTTTCAAACATGTGACAAATTCGAGTATTGGTAGAAATTAATCTTCTTTCTTTTTTGTGTTTTTCTGGTACCTTGATAGAGGAAGGAAGAACGCCATTTTGGCAAAGAAATCCAATGCGTAGTTAGAAGCAAATGGAAAATTTGGAAAAGGTGTTCTTAAAAATTTGATTGAATTTTTCAAGTAAAATTTTAAAACAGCCTGTGCTGGATTTAATCTTTTCCATATAAATAAATCCTGTTGGGATTTCGAATTTTAGTTCGACTTTAATTTTTTTGTTTCTACTACACCTTAGCTTCGGTCAAGAGGTAAGCTACTTACTTTCTTTTCTTATTTACTAGGCATAACTTTGAAATGCATGTGTACATATTTTGAAATTTTTAATACAGCATAAAGATCATATTTTATAAAAATTTGGGTATTGATTTAAATTCTAACGCAGTTGTCTTATATAGGTTTTTTTTTGGTCCTTTACACATTTACTCAAGATTAACATCTTTCGTGATTCCATAAGAGATAGCTAAACCATTTCTGACAGCACAATTGGATACTATTCATCCGAGGGGTGAAATATTAGTTATGGGTCTTCGAACCTGAATGGAAACAGTTTACGATTACTCCTTCTCCTAGTATCTTCCGCATTAACTGAAGAAATATACGTTACACCTACGACTAGTTTCGGATAAGTATTATTGTTACACGCATACAAAATTTTACCTACGGTGAGTGACTTTTGTTAGCTGTTCTACATAACGAGGCTCTCGTTACCTGTACATTACTGAAATTCTTATAACAATTACATTACTGCGCTTGCTACATTGTATTAGTGTGTTTCCGCAATTAGCCTATTACTATAATTAATGCTTATACGTTGCTGTTAAATATTTTTCTTAGTAATCGAGAGTAATATTAGCCATTTGTACCTGTAAAAGATAATTTGGGTTATTTCAAAGCTTCGCTTATACTTACATTTAACTTTGCAATAGAATTTGTATTTTATCTATCAATTTCTAACTTTTCTTATGTACTAGCTTTCTTTTGATAAATAAACGTAGTTGTTCAACCGTTAGAACTGTCTGTGTTTACTGTACAAGCAATCAGCTGTTTAGCAGACGGAACGCTACTGTTGAGTCGAAATGTACAAGGTATCTCGTAAATTATGCTAACTGCTGGGGTTGTATAAAAAGTTATTTATTTCAATTACTGTGTAAATTAAATTGCATATTTATTTATGATCATTGGGGTTGAAAATATTTGTTACTTTTCACTGATTACAATTTAATAGTTGTTTAGTACAACACTTTAATTTTTGGTTTGTAAACATATGCTTATTGATGAATGTGTCTATCTGTGTTTTTTAAATTCTTGCACTGTAATTGCCAAATCTGTAATGAACTTAGCCTTTCGGAATTTTCTAAACGCTTCATACTTACTTTGTCTGTAATGCTTATATTAACTACATTAATTTTTTTCTTACATAAGGTAAACAACAGGGTAGACATCTAGTGATAATTTTCGCTTTATATTTGGGGTTTATTTGCGTCTGGTTGATTGGAAACTGATAGATTAATCCGACGGAGAGCTCTTCGTGGAATATCGGTGTACAAATATTCAATTTCGGATAATTATATACATGTTTGGGTATTCTTTTTCTTTAGGGTCAACGCTAGATGCCGGACCGTATCATGTCTGCTTATGTAAATTTTAAGTATAATTCATTTTTTTTTTTTCTAGATTGGGTTGAAAGGTAAGTTGATTACTGGTGGTTTATTTTGTAGATATATTGTATCTGATGTATATTGATTGATGTATTGGGAATATTTCCTGAAAAAATTGTATTTATGTCTGCGAGTGGTCGCTCCATACTTTGTTATGTTAGATACTTATGAACATTTAATTATTATTATAAAAAATTATGCTATTTTACAGTGGGTATATTAAATAAGTGGTGTTAAACGATCGTAAGTTGTTTCGTTAAGCCTGTGATCTCCAATCAATTTCCTAGCCAGTCCTGTCAGTGTGGACTTAGTTCACCCTTTTATTTTAGTTGTCTCTTTTGTCCTGTGTGACCGTAGCCCTTTTCTTGATAGAGGGGCGATATAAAATTAAATCAAGTGGTGCCCTTTTTAAATTTTATGTACATCTTCTCTCCTGCCAAAACGCCCATGTATCCAAGTGCTTAACCGACCGACTGAGCTTCCGGCTAATTCCTTTATCTATGTTACAGCACTTTAGCCACAATTTCTACGAATATCCCTTTGTGCACGTAACAAAATCCCAAGTAAATCCGATTTCTACACCTGCATGCGGATTAAATTAATGTATCGCGATCCTTTTGAAATTGCATTTAACAGTTTGTTAGAATCGTCGCTTGTCGGTTCTCATCGGTAACAATCCTTGCATAATCTTTTTTGCCAAAATTACGTATTTTTAACCCCCGGACAGAAAAATGGGCACCGGCGCCGACTACGACGTGGGTACTGGAGGGCTCAAGTACCCACAGAAAATTTTCTGGGGATACTGAGCACCTACAGGCGAGGTATTCATTAGCTTTGGAATGTTGGTTTGAAAAGTATTTACTTTTAGATACAATGATGAATGATCATAATTTTTGAAAAAAATCACTAGTCAATAGTTATTACTGTAACTTGGCTGTATTTCCGGCAAAACTGTAACACATTTATTTGTTTTTCAATGTAACTGATTGAGTATTTACTTTCATCACTTATACTATTAAAATGAGGCCACTGTGATCGTGTAAGGGTCGACTTTACAATCGCTTGATAACAAACTATGCTAGGAATAATTTCTATTGTCTCAATAATGGTAACTATGGAAATTATATGTGGAATAGCTTCTCCAAAGTATAGTACGGGCAAAGAGGATCTACAAATCTTCGGTACGGGATTGTAAAACTTTAATAAATACTTTTAAAAATGGGTTGTTGTCCAGCAGACCTAATAAGTTTGTCTTAAAATTTATATAATTGACACACTAATAGGTAAAAATTATTTCAGTCGATTATTTGCCTAATAAATGTTTGTGATTGCAAATGTTTACCAGCAAAAGATTTAATGTAATATTTTTATCGCCTTCACGCTCCAGCTGGCTTTGGTTGCCTATCAAGCGCGGTGCGTAGCTTGGACTAAACGGCGCTGGCGCGGCAATTCGATATGATTTAAGTGTGCAAGACTTATCATTTGATTTGATTAATATCAAAGTAAAAAGTTTGTCGGTTCACTTATTTTACAAAGTTAGTGAGGCTGATTTTCCTAAAATTCCACCCCTAAGAGGGCGAAATAGGGGTTGAATTTTTTTGTGAACCTTTTGATCTATGGGTCGATTAACTCGAAAATGGATACACATACTCTTAACTCTTCAGTTAACATTATGAGACACGTGTATCACAAAATTTATATATCGCCCCCCCCCCCTTCTGAGATCGCTGCAACGCGCGACAAGTGCGACTAGTAGTAAATACTAGTGGACTTCTCATGATGTTTGAAATGAAATAGTTTCTTTACTTGTTAATGATATCCAGCAAATGTACATAAAAGCAGTGAAAAAAGTAAAATATCTTTCATTAATCCTCCAAGCAACGTCTGACAACTACTAAGGAACAAATAAGCATATGTTCAAGTTTTGTTGATGACAATTTAGCAAATTGAAGAATTTTTTGTAGGTTTCTACTAAACTGCCGATAGTTGCTAGTGCATATTTGAAATTGTACTACGTTTTGCACTTAACCGTCATGTACAATGTTATGATGGAGCGGCAAACGTAAGTAGACATGTAAGCTGCTTGCAAAGTAGGATTGCAGAATTAGAACCAAGGGCCGTTTTTATCCATTGCTCCGCACATAATTTAAATTTAGCATAGATGCTATGCCAAATATCAGCGATGTGCGTGACTTCTTAGCGATTCTACGTGAGCTGATTTCGTTTGTCAGAAATTCTCCGAAAAAGATGGAGATATTAGAACTCTACAAGAAGATATAGCGAGTTCCAATGAGAATCAACCTATTCCATAATATACATCGACCGTTCTGCTGCAGATGGTGGTACGGATCAAATCTCTGAAAACTTTAGAATCCAATTATGATGATATACTATTATTTCTTGAAGAAATGTCAAAAGAAAACAGAGAAATCGGTGGTAAAGCCAGTGGATATCTTGCGATTTTAAAACAATACCGGTTTGACCGCGGGTGAAAAAAATGACAAAACGTTTTCATGATGGCATTGCTCCACATGTTTTTTACAAGCCAGAAGGTATGTACAGACAGATTTTTCCTGAAATCATCGACGTTACTGCAAATTCATTGAAATATAGACTTAAAAGTGACGTTAAAGAACTGATTTCGAGATTGGAAGCATTTGCCACAGGAAAAGCCAATGCTGATCAAGCTCTGCTCTTTTACGGATCAGACTTTAATAAGGACAAACTCGTGTTACATCGAGATATATTTCTAGACGTAAATAATGCAAAAAAAATGAAAAAGTGACTAAATTATCCAAGGTAGTAATTGTTTCACGCAATCCTGATAATGCTTCTTTGCGTGATATGTTGCAAGAATTTGTAAAATGTATTCGGATTGCACAGACCATACTGGTGGGTTCGTGTATTTCTGAGCGGTCATTTTCTGCATTACGACACTAAAACGTATATCTAAGATCCATTATAACGCAAAAAAGGTTGAATGACATCAATTCTAAATGTGCATAAAAATTGTAGTAACAACACTGATATTAATGAAATTGCTAACAAATTTATAAATACTAATGAAATTGGAAGAAATGTTTTTTATATCGAGAATGAATTAAATTAATTTTTCTCCTTGGAAAAATGTTACTAATGCGTTAGGTTAAGATTATGTTTATTACATTCAATTAAAAGTTACTTTACTTATTATGTACCGTTTTGGGGGACTCATTCCTCCCCCCCTCAACAAAAAATATACGAAAAATAACTGTTTTGTACCAATTGGAAGCGCTGCTATAACTATGTATTCAAACTCACACACTAGGCCTCCCCCTACCTGGGGTGTACCCTGTACCACCAGGACCCCCTGGTAGCAATCACACAGATTTCTCTAAGTCGATACCCTACAGACGAATGTTATAAGTTTAACGCGTGTATCTGTGTAGTTGTGTCTGTCCGTGGCATCGCAGCTCCGAAACAGAGGAATCGATTTTAATTTAGTTTCTTTTTGTTTGAAAGCTGAGTTTATAGAGAATGTTTTTAGCCATGGCATAACAAAAATATGTTCAACCGTTTGACGATCATCTCTTTTCTAGTTGATAAAGGAACTTTTTTTGTTTGAAAGATGGCTTGATCGAGAGTATTCTTAGTTATGATTCAAGAATTTTTTTTTTTTGCTTTTTAGAGGTTTTTTTGTGGGCTTTTTTCTAAATTCTTAATTTTTATAAATAAGAAACCACAGTAGGGGTCGTCTTACATTCAATGATGGTCAATATTCCGTCGTCGACGTATTTGGGGTCACTTTTGTAATTTTTAGAGCAATCTTAGAAGAAATACACTTGCCCATCCGTGTATCCGTCCGCCTCTAGACTCAAAAATTACACTACAGAAAAAGTTGTTTTACTTTCTTACGCGTGAAGCCATAATTAAAGTACTGTTAAAAGTTACGTTAAAAAGTCGATGTCGAGTTTATAACGGATTTACAATTTTGAAAACCATCTGGACCATTTCCAACTTGACGTCTGCGTGTATAGTGGCCACGATAACTTAAAATGTTCGCATCGGATTTTAATTACACTCTATAGCTAGTGCCATCTCTAAAATATCTCGTTTCTATCAAATTTTGGTTAAAAACAGCTTACAAATTAATGTACTTTATAGAGGGTAAATTTTATCGATCTTATAAATAGTAATATTATCGTTTTAAAACTTATATACGGGGTGGTGCGTAAGTAATGGTCCAAAGTCAAGTGTAAGATTCTTGGCCTCAAAATGTTACGATCTGACGCAACTCGCTCTAATAAAATATTAATAATAAAAAAAACACAGGGTGTCAAAGTTCCAAAAAAAATGTTTATTTTTGAAGTATCTCCAAAACGAAGAAAGGTATTTTTCTCATTCTTGGGGTAATAAATAGAGATATAAAATACATTGACGTTTCTAACATATTTGCATTTTTAGGTATTTATTACCAACTGTTTAGGCCGGTTCTTAACTATGACACCCTGCATCTCGAAAGTGAAGCATTATTGGACTATATGAAAGTTTTGTGTTAAAATGGTTAGATCTATCATTCCTGAAGTTACGTGTATTCCTCCCGAAACACTGATTTTCACGTTTTGATGTTGTTTCCCAGAATAATAATAACCGGCCTAAGCAGTTGAGTTGATTATAAATACCTAAAAATGTAAATATCTTAGAAACTGTGAAACTTATCGATTTAGACAAAATATACCTTTGTTATCTGAAAAACATCAAGTTTTCGTATATTAATAAAAAAATCCAATTTACTTCATTGGCACAGAAATTAGGCATTAAAAGGTTGCTCAACTCCTTGCGTTCTACGCCACTGTACAGGGTGGTTCATTTTCGATGTTTTCTTATGGGAAGTACCCTTTTTATTACAGGTAGACAAAAAGTAATATGGGGTCCTTGTGCTTGATTTTTGTGTTAAATAAGTAAGATCCAATAGTCATAATCAAGATATCTCCTACCGATATTGCGCAATTAGACAAAATTGAAAAAATTGCGATTTTGGAAAGCTTGAATAACTTTTTTAATTCTGAATGTATCGACAAACTCTAAAAACATTCTTGAGGCAGTTTTTTAAGTAGAATCCGTTAGTGCATTTAATTCTTAATAACTCCTTAATTTAAAAAGATAAATTTGTATTTTTTTATATGGAAACCATAGTTGGCTATGACATTTTTAAATGACATTTTTTTGTGCGTTTCAAAAATATATAACCTTTCTATGATATTTTAAGTTTTTCTTATTTACGTTTTATATTAAGAATACACAGTAGGCATGGGAGGCTGAGATTTATTTAAGTAAAAACAACTGATACCTATATGTCAAATAATAAATTAAAAATAAGAAGTGTGCAACAAAGTGATCTTGGAATTTGGTTATTAACATGCCTAATTACAGAAATTCAAAAAAAAATTGCATGTTTTATATGATTCGAAGATGACAAGAACGTGGCATCGGAATTATATTTACAAAATTTTCCTGAAATAAAAATATTTTTGAACGGTATAGTTAATAGAAATCAAAATTTTTGGTAGCTCAAAACGATATCTTAATTAATTTTAGGTTACAGAAAGATCTAATTGATTACGGTTATTTTAAAAATCCAAAGCCGAAAACTTACTTTTAACGAAATACTGAAGAAAGTTCAATGGTCGTCTTAGGACACGTCGAAGCAGAGCCAACAACTTCATCGAGACAAATGGTTAATCTAGGCGTGTCTCGAAGCAAAGCCCTTCGAATTTTAGAGAAACACAAATACCATTGCTATATATTTCGGAAAAAACATTTTTTGACCATAGACGGCATAAGGCGGCGTACTGAGTTTTGTAACTAGTATATAAGTCAGTGCCAAAATATAACTAATTTTTCAAACTCTATTGCATGGTCAGACGAGGCGCATAATTTAACGGGAGCTTTAGAAAAAATTTCGCGCTAAATTACACTAGATTAGATATTTATATATTATTTTTCTGGATAAAGAAATTGTTATTGTTTATTTGTATTTGAATGTAATTAATATTGTTTCAATAAGTTTTCTATATATTCAATTTGAAAGTATTTAAATACGGGGCATTTGCAAGTGCATTGGCGTGTTGGAAGCGAGTAAGGTAGTCGCGTTAACAAAGCGAACAAGAAGATTCGCATAAAATAAGCGACCAGAGTTGATATTTGTCGGTCGATTGACGCCGCAGCGTAAACGACATTGTATAGTCACGCTGCCCTATAAAGCGTGAAAATTACAAATAAGAATTAATTATCAGTATAATAGGGAAGAATTAGAAAAGTACCTTCCTTATTAAAATAATAAAAAGTGCAAATATTGGCAGTTTGGCGATAATAAGAAGGTTGCGCAACAGTTTACAGTAGCGTTTTAAGTGCTTGTTGAAAGTGTTCTAAGTCGATGATTTGATAGCGAGTGATAAATGTACAATAAGGCAATCGACCCAATTAATGGATAGCTCGCTTGCAGTTTGTTACGCACACCGTTCCTGATTAAAGCTGAACAATTAAATAAACTTATGTAGTGGAAATATATCGAACAATTATTTACTAATATCATTAATTGATCGAATATAATTAGAAGCGTAGTCAGCTACAATAAAAGTATAAGTATACATAAGGACAACAATGAAGAACGGTTCCAGAATGCCGGCAAAATGACATCATTGGAAAAGCAGTCTCTAACCTATTTGAGGCCCCTTTACCGGTCAAAGGAACGCCAGCAAGACATCATCAGTTTTTTTCACAAAATAAATAACAACCCTTTTTGTTTGTGTTGCTAAATAAAACGTTTTTGTATTTGGGTTCTCGAAACTTTACATTTGATTGCCACAATCAAACGAAATAATCGTTTAATTCTGATAAAGATTTTATTTGTTATAATATGTTAGTTTTAATTATAGATTATATTTTTGAGTTCATATATGTTTGTAAACAACATATTGAAATGAGTATAAAATTTGATTTACTTTTATTGCTAAAGATTTTTAATATTAAAAGTTTATACAAATAATGAGTATATGAATGCAGAAAGAAGTCAACTCACCAGGAATCCAGTTAAATAGATAAATCGAAATGAGCATAACTTTGGTCAATGATAACAGTAATCGTTTCTTTATTCTAATTTTGAGCTAACCGTCGCAACAAACTAAGAAAAAAATTCAGAAACGTAAATCTTAGAGTTCATTTACTTAAACCGAAATTAATTAGCAATCGAAGTAAAATTTATCTTTATCTTTATCTTTACCTTTATCTTTATCTTTATCTCTATCTCTGTCTCTGTCTCTGTCTCTGTCTCTGTCTCTGTCTCTGTCTCTGTCTCTGTCTCTGTCTCTGTCTCTGTCTCTGTCTCTGTCTCTGTCTCTGTCTCTGTCTCTGTCTCTGTCTCTGTCTCTGTCTCTGTCTCTGTCTCTGTCTCTGTCTCTGTCTCTGTCTCTGTCTCTGTCTCTGTCTCTGTCTCTGTCTCTGTCTCTGTCTCTGTCTCTGTCTCTGTCTCTGTCTCTGTCTCTGTCTCTGTCTCTGTCTCTGTCTCTGTCTCTGTCTCTGTCTCTGTCTCTGTCTCTGTCTCTGTCTCTGTCTCTGTCTCTGTCTCTGTCTCTGTCTCTGTCTCTGTCTCTGTCTCTGTCTCTGTCTCTGTCTCTGTCTCTGTCTCTGTCTCTGTCTCTGTCTCTGTCTCTGTCTCTGTCTCTGTCTCTGTCTCTGTCTCTGTCTCTGTCTCTGTCTCTGTCTCTGTCTCTGTCTCTGTCTCTGTCTCTGTCTCTGTCTCTGTCTCTGTCTCTGTCTCTGTCTCTGTCTCTGTCTCTGTCTCTGTCTCTGTCTCTGTCTCTGTCTCTGTCTCTGTCTCTGTCTCTGTCTCTGTCTCTGTCTCTCTCTCTCTCTCTCTCTCTCTCTCTCTCTCTCTCCTCCCTCCCTCCCTCCCTCCCTCCCTCCCTCCCTCCCTTCCTTTACCTTTACCTGTACCTGTATCTGTATCTGTATCTGTATCTGTATCTGTATCTGTATCTGTATCTGTATCTGTATCTGTATCTGTATCTGTATCTGTATCTGTATCTGTATCTCTATCTCTATCTCTATCTCTATCTCTATCTCTATCTCTATCTCTATCTCTATCTCTATCTCTATCTCTATCTCTATCTCTATCTCTATCTCTATCTCTATCTCTATCTCTATCTCTATCTCTATCTCTATCTCTATCTGTATCTGTATCTGTATCTGTATCTGTATCTCCGTCTCCGTCTCCGTCTCCGTCTCCGTCTCCGTCTCCGTCTCCGCCTCCGCCTCCGCCTCCGCCTCCGCCTCCGCCTCCGCCTCCGCCTCCCCCTCCGCCTCCGCCTCCGCCTCCGCCTCCGCCTCCGCCTCCGCCTCCGCCTCCGCCTCCGCCTCCGCCTCCGCCTCCGCCTCCGCCTCCGTCTCCGCCTCCGTCTCCGCCTCCGCCTCCGCCTCCGCCTCCACCTTCACCTTCACCTTCACCTTCACCTTCACCTTCACCTTCACCTTCACCTTCACCTTCACCTTCACCTTCACCTTCACCTTCACCTTCACCTTCACCTTCACCTTCACCTTTTCACCTTCACCTTCACCTTCACCTTCACCTTCACCTTCACCTTCACCTTCACCTTCACCTTCACCTTCACCTTCACCTTCACCTTCACCTTCACCTTCACCTTCACCTTCACCTTCACCTTCACCTTCACCTTCACCTTCATCTTCATCTTCATCTTCATCTTCATCTTCATCTTCATCTTCATCTTCATCTTCATCTTCATCTTCATCTTCATCTTCATCTTCATCTTCATCTTCATCTTCATCTTCATCTTCATCTTCATCTTCATCTTCATCTTCATCTTCATCTTCATCTTTATCTTTATAAATTGATCCCATTCAGTTTTAATAAAGCGTAATAAAGAAATAATCATTGTAAGTTTCACAATAACATCAAATTTTATTCAATAATTTTGAAATTGTAAGAAAGTTTAAAAGAACTCATATCCTATTCTTTGTAGCGGATTAAACAAACAAAATTAGTATCCAAGGGTATTACGCCCGTTGCAATATCAGTACTGATGGTATTTTTAATAATAACAATTTACCTTACTGAGCAGATACTAACGCTCATATCAGTGTTGACCGCAAGAGGCAAGGGAAATTTGGAATAAACGTGTGGTGTTGCATTAAAAACGGACGTTTTTATTATCACATGTATGAAGAAACATTAAACTTAATGAAATATCTCGATATTCTACGAATTAATTTGGAGGGATTTCTAGAGAGTCTTCCTTTAGCACAATATTGCAATGTCATATTTCAGCAAGACGGAGCTCTCGCACATAATTGCCGTGTAGTTAGTGACTATTTAAATTTACGATTTCCTAATAGCTGGATGGGAACGACAGCACAAATTTTGTGGCCTGCTCTTTCACCCGATCTTTCGCCTCTAGATTTCTTTTTATGGGTTTGAAAAACATTACATACAAAAGAACTCATAATACTGTGAATGAGTTAAAAGAAAGTATTCGTGTGGCTTTTACACAATTAACACCATTATCTATATATAACTATAAGTTCAATTAGACGACGATGCAAGTCTGCATCCAAAAAGAGGGCGCACGGTTTGAAAAATATTTGTAGTTCTAGTGTGTTTTTTATGTTCATATTTTTGTTCGTTTATAAAATTAGATGTTTACAAACGTATAAAAATTGATTTGCTGTAAGCTTTTCATAATTTCTGATGATGTTATATAGTTTATTTTCATTTCATTTCAATTTGCATTTGAGGTTTTTTGATGATTTTATATTCTATCTTGAGATTTTATAATTTGTTACTATTCCACAAGAACAGCATTACAATTAAACTTATTTGAATTACAAAATGTCTCTAAAATATTTTCTTTTTTGAGTAGAATATCTTCATTCAATTTCATATCTGGTTTTCTAAGCCAACTGTTATCCTTAATAAATATACCAATTAAGAAAAACCTAAAAAATCAATTAATTATTAAAATAGCATAATGCCCAAAAAAAATGTCATTTCAAAATATCACAGCCAATTATGGTTTCCATATAAAAAATACAACTTTATGTCATATCTTTTTAAATTAAGGAGATATTAAAAATATGAATACACTAACGGATTCTACTTAAAAAAGTGCCTTAAGAATGTTTTTACAGTTTTCAGCCATAATCATGGATTCCCAACATACATACATACATTACGTATATATGCATGGTGAGATTAAGGATGGTGTGGTCAGGATAGGATAGAAAAGAACGGAGTTAGGGTTCTGAGGGGGAAAATACTACCCCAGCATTCGCCTACGTAGCCGCACATGGTGTGCATATACGTAGTGACCATGTCGCTACATGTGTATGAGAAAAACCCCCTGAAAAACCTCATACAAGGTGGACGGTAACGGAAATCGAACCCATTGCCTCCCGAATGCTAAGCAGGTCGTGCCACCACTACGCTACAAGCTCGTTGCAATAACGGTCAGAGATGTCTTGGTTATGACTATTGGATCTTAATTAACACCAACATCGAGTACAAGGACCCCATATTACTTTTTGTCTATCTGTAATAGAAAAGGTAGTTCCCATAAGAAAACATAGAAAATGAACCACCCTGTACGTAATAAAAACGTAGTAATCAGCTAAAACCAATGTACTTTGTGTCTATACTTATTATACCAAGAATGTGAAAAATATCTTTGTTCGTTTCGGAGATATTTCAAAAATCAGCATTTTTTTTTAAATTTCACACCCTGTGTCTTTTTTATTGACAATATTTTTTAAAGCAAGTTGCAGATAGTAATATTTTTAGGGCGAGAATCTCACATTTCACTTTAGACCACCTCGTATGCATTTAATGTTTTGTACAAAATATTGTACATTTTGCAGAACCTTTCATGACCAATAATGAATTATTATTTCGTATTTCAACAGGTATGTAAACGATTAATGGATAAACAAGCTACTTGATTTTTAATTTGTTTTGACTGTTTACAACCATACTTGAACGACAGTTTCCGAATATATACGAAAAATGTCATACAGCAATGTGCAGATCAATTCTTTTTATTTAATTAGTTTTCAAGGCTTTGTACGAAATAGTTTTATAAAGAAAACGTCCAAAATGAATTATGTTTAAAAAAGAGTTCGATACTTTTTGACCTACAGTTCAAGGTATTCCAGATATTCACAAAGAGTCTTTTAGGAGTCGTATAAGGTGTTTTTAAGGGCTTATTTGTGATCCTACCAAAAACTTTCATTAAGGTAGCTGGTCTAGAATTTAATCATCTTCATTACAGTTCTTTACCCATTTTTTTGTAAATTTAATAGTTTTTGAGATATTCGCAAAATGTACCTTCACGCCTTCTGTATTTATAAATCAATGTTAACCAAATTTGATATAACCCAATAGTAACAACACCTAATACTAAATATAGAATTTTATTAATATTCGGTGAGTATTTTTGGAGGTATCGTGGCTACGAACTCTCATAGATATCAAGTTGAAAATGGTCTGGATGGTTTTCGAAATGAAAACGTGTAAATACGTTGAAAATTCGACATCGATTTTTTCACGAAAACAATACTTATGGCTTCGCGCATAAAAAATGTAAAAAGTGAAAAGAATTTTTTGAAGATAATTCCATTTTAGATAGGTTATGTTAATAAAAGTTTTTGGCAGAGTGATCCCCTTAGAAGCACTTTATACGATCCCTAAAGTTATTCTTTTGAATATCTAAAAAACCTTTCAGTTTACTTCAGAAAGGGCAGAATCGTTATTTAAAGATAATTTAATTTCAGATAAGTTTCCTTTATAAAAGTTTTTCGTAGGAAGATTTAAACATTAACTCAATGAAAAAAATTGATATGCACATATCTCCAAACTGTTCTTCGTGTATACTAGGAAACAATCGTATAAATATGATTGTAAATAGTCAAATTTTTTAACAAATTATAAATCAAATGGTTTAATTATCTATTAATCTTTTACCCACCTGTTCAAATACATAGTATGATTTGTTCATCATTTATCATAAATTGTTGTGCAAAATGTACAATATTTTATTTATGTGGAACGACACAAATCTTTTTAAACTACAAAGTGGAAATTAAAAGAAATGAAATAATTTTAATAAACATTTTTTGGGATAATTATGCATTCCATCTTTTAATTCGTTCATAGCTAAATAGGCAACATTGTAAAAACAAAAACAGTAACCTATGTCAGATGGACGTTTAAAAGTTCATGTCAGATAGATGTTAATAGAAATCTCGATGCCTGCCTGAAAACAAAATTCCAAAGCCGCCTTTTCTACAAAAATATCGATGATACAGTTTAAGCATTTTCAATCCTATTTAATTAATTTTTAGGCTTAGTTTGCTTTATATTAAGAAACTTTATAAATAAAGATTATGTTCATAACAAAACTTATAATAAAGATTATGTAAATTTAATATTTGCACTCCTTATGTACTTTTCAGTAGTATTAACTTACGTTGTTTAATCAGGCAAATATGGTGATAGAAAAATTAAGCAAGTAAAAGAAAGGCCAACGTCAAGTAGAACAAATTCTTCTTGCTATCTGACGAACATGTTAATGCTGTATAAACAGATTTCGAACAACATTCTGCAGTTATTCTGATCAACATGCATGCATCACAGAACTTAGCTGTTGATCATCGAGAGAAGTTATTCTGATGAAATATGTATATCAACATAGATATGGGCCAGAATTTAGCCCTAATGCATTCATTGAAGTAATGAGTTTTGCCGCGACTCCAATAAAATAGGTGTATGAAAATAGATTTTGAACAATTCAGTCAAAATGCTGCCAATCTTATGAGTCAAATAACTTGGCTCTTAGTCATTGAGTGAATCCATTTTGCCGCATCCCCAACTAAATCGATTCATTCAAATACCCATGGGTCATATAATTTGGCTGTTGGCCATCAAGGCAACCAATTTTGCCGAGATTCGAATGAAATTGGACTATAAATACAAATTTTGTTGAATACTTGGGCCAAATGTGACTAAGACTCATGAATCACATAATTTAGCTCTAAAATCATCGAGAGAATCCATTTTACCTCGTCTACAATGAAATTGGTGCATCCTGGATTTGGAGCAAAATTTAGCCCGACGAAATTGGTTCATAAATGTAGATTTTGCGCAACACTCGAGCCTCAATGCAAACCAATACTCATGGATCTCAGTGTTCAGTTCTTGGTCATCCAGGAATTCCATTTTATCGCGTCCGCAGAAAGTCTGATGCTTATATATAGATTTTTGGCAACATTATTACTTTTCACTACTCCCATCTCCTAATTGTACTCCGCACATCTAACGTTTAAGGCATGGTATAACGAAAACCAGAAGTCGATATGTGGTCTAGAGGACGAGTTTTATTGTGCACGTTTTTCCTTTTTTTTTACAAAATGCTTTGGTACATGGACAGGGTGAGAAACAACAAAGGCATATTTTGAAAGTGTTTTGGAAACTACATAATAGGAAAGTAAATTTAGACATTTTCTCTTTTCCATAACTGTGAACAAAAGAGCATGACCTCTCGTTTCCATTTTTTTACTCATTTTTTTACACAGTCAAGGTGTGCACTATCAAAGGAATTTTCTTTTACTTTTATAGAAGCGACGTAATAGAAAAACAGAATTGGAATCTTAGTGCAATTTCAGTATTAGATGCATTATTAAAAAATTATAGTAGTATAGGTAAATTGCTCTCAACTTTAATAGATCAAATAAAATGGCACTAATTAAGAATAGAAGAGTCGTAATCAATGAAAATATTTAATTTGCGGAGCTACCTGTTCAAAAAAAATTAATACCCACTATTTCTTACCAAAAAACATTTTAACAGCCACTAGAAGTATACATATTGTAAACAAAAGTTAGGATTAAGTATTAGAATTGCAAGGTATGAAAAAAGAATTGGAGACCAAACAGCGATTATTTTTGTCTGAATCTTGAAAGGTGAGCTATTATACTGAAATGTAAGCGTGTAATCTTCAACAGTCTTTCAAAACTTTGAAGAACGAAGAGACGGAAATCGAAATACTCATGCATTTCTATCTTGCTCTTACCACTTGATTCCGCGACAGTAATTGTTAAGTATGCCGTGATCCTACTAATTTAGTTCGTAAAATACTTTATAATTTTATTTCCTTTCTTGCCCCCCTTGGTACTGAACTTAACGTCATTTCTTGTTGTGCTCAGTCTAAACAATTTTTCAACTAAGTACTTTTAACACTTAATATCCATTTTATGAAAACACTTTCAAATAATTTAATCGTTATAAACCAGCATTAAATATTTTCGATTTTACCAGTGGTGTACTAATGTTTTGTCTGAAGGGTAAAGATGAGCACATTTTTTGTGTCACTAAGGACGAGTTTCATGATCATTGTTACAAATAGAATTTAATTACGTCGATATATAGTTTTGATGTACAGGGTGTTTCATTAAGGCTGGCCACCGGCCATATTTCAGAAACTAGTGTACATAAAAAGTGGAGAAAAAAAATTCATTATAAAAGTCGCCACGAGAAAATCCTGGAAATTATTTTTAAGTTCCGTAATTCATCGCAAGGGGGCGCAATTGAAAATTAAAAAATAAAATTATAAATTTCTCCGAAAATTCCCACATTAAGGCATACCTTTGGTAACATCGTTAGAAAGCTTAGACAATTCCGCATCATTTTGGTCTAAGGCTCATTGGCGTACCGACCTTAATAAGAGTGGGGGAAACTATTGAATGTGTAATCATTTAAATCGCTGTTATTTTTAAACGACTTATCCGATTGTAGTAAACCTAGGCTTGTTTAGAAGAAAAAGGTAAGTACTTTTAACTGTCGCATCCATTGGTACGCGATAGCTCATAATAAAATTGTTAGAGGGCGCAATTTGTAATAATACCAGTATTTTTGATTTTACTCAGAAAAATTAAATCATACGGTATAATTATGACATCATAAGCGGAAAGTAGCTTAAATTTGTAACAAAAAACGTAAATAACGCAATTTGATATCTTTATTTGTTCCAGAGTTATGGCGAAAAGAAGACTTTTAACCGTTTAATTTAATAATTGATTGTTGCTATGGTTTCTTAAGGTGTATAGGTTGGATTAGTAATGAGGAATCTGCATTTATCATAGTCTGTGCCTCCTTCACACTCTATCTAGGCTTAGGACTAGTCCAAACTAAGCAAATTGCAAAATTTGGAGCGTGTTTAGAGGCCAACGGGCCATAACAACGATATCAAAGTAATGATTGATTTTGTTTAAGAAACTTTTAATAGAATGGTAAAAATCATGAACAACTGTTAAAAACAAGTGAAAAGCTATAAATGTTCAAATTGACGGCCGTTTTGTAAAATACAACTATTAATTCTTCTTCTTGTACTGGAAACAGCTGTTTCGATTTCGTCTCGTGGAATCGAATTTATTGCAATTTCAATTCGGTGAATCATGTCCTCTCGGGTGGTTGGTCTCGTTTCGTAAACAATATCTTTTATTCTTCCCCACAAGTAGAAATCTAATACAGTTAAATCCGGGGATCTAGGTGGCCACGGAAACAAACTACCCCTTCCCATCCAGCGATTTGGGTATCTAACATTTAAGAAATCACGGACTCTTCGGGAATAGTGTGAAGGACATCCATCATGTTGACACCACAGGGATGCTCTCACGTCAAGGGGAATGTCTTCTAAAAGATTGGGCAAGTCATTTTGTAAAAAGTTTAAATAAGATTCACCATTTAGGTGTCCATGAAAAACAAATGGTCCTATAATTCTGTCACCTAAAACACCACACCACAAATTTACACTCCATCTGTTTTGGTGATCCACTTCGCGCATCCAGTGAGGATTTGTTTGCGACCAATAATGCATATTGTGCAAATTAACTCTGCCGCAGCTAGTAAAAGTAGCCTCATCGGTCCATAAAACTTTGGAAAGGAATCGAAGATTTTCACTACACATGTCTCTCAGCCAATAGCAATAGTCGAGCCGCCTGTCAAAATCAGTGTCTGATAAAGCCTGGTGTAAAACTAGATGATAAGGATGCAGCTTAAAATCCCTTAAAATTCTGAACACAGAAGCAACACTTACACCTAGTTCTGTGGAAATCTCCCTGATGCTTACGTGAGGCTCCGATTCTACGTACGTAAGAACATTAATACTATTGTCTTCATTTCTTATGCGACGTCTTCTGACAGGAACTGGAATACGTCGTACATTTCCTGTTAGTCTTAAACGTGTTGCCATTCGCCGAAACACTTTTCTAGTGTAGTGCCTTCGATCAGGATATCTGATAGCGTATTGTCGTTCCGCAATAGCTGCATTTTGAAAACATTCATAATACACGGCAAGCATGTCGTAAGCCTCGGCATTGGTATACGACATTTTTGAAGGATAGCACTAATTTCTGATAAGGTACAATGAAACCCAAAACTAATGAAGGAAAAAATTCTTACAACACAACATCAATCAAAATTAAGTAAGTTGACAACTTTTTCAATTTATTTACCTCCATGGAAACAAGCCGACTGTGTTCCGCAGCAAATTAGATTATTATTTTAAAACACACCACATTAGAATTATGCCTTAGAAGATTTATATGATGTTATAAACGTACAGAAGAAGAATTAATAGTTGTTTTTTACAAAACGGCCGTCAATTTGAACATTTATAGATTTTCACTAGTTTTTTAACAGTTGTTCATGATTTTGTACCATTCTATTAAAAAGTTTCTTAAACAAAAATCAATCATTACTTTGATATCGTTGTTATGGCCCGTTGGCCTCTAAACACGCTCCAAATTTTGCAATTTGCTTAGTTTGGACTAGTCCTAAGCCTAGATAGAGTGTGAAGGGAGGCACAGACTATGATAAATGCAGATTCCTCATTACTAATCCAACCTATACACCTTAAGAAACCACAGCAACTATCAATTATTAAATTAAACGGTTAAAAGTCTTCTTTTCGCCATAACTCTGGAACAAATAAAGATATCAAATTGCGTTATTTACGTTTTTGTTACAAATTTAAGCTACTTTCCGCTTATGATGTCATAATTATACCGTATGATTTAATTTTTCTGAATAAAATCAAAATACTGGTATTATTATAAATTGCGCCCTCTAACAATTTTATTATGAGCTATCGCGTACCAATGGATGCGACAGTTAAAAGTACTTACCTTTTTCTTCTAATCAAGCCTAGGTTTACTACAATGGGATAAGTCGTTTAAAAATAACAGCGATTTAAATGATTACACATTCAATAGCTTCCCCCACTCTTATTAAGGTCGGTACGCCAATGAGCCTTAGACCAAAATGATGCAGAATTGTCTAAGCTTTTTAACGATGTTACCAAAGGTATGCCTTAATGTGGGAATTTTCGGAGAAATTTATAATTTTATTTTTTAATTTTCAATTGCGCCCCCTTGCGATGAATTACGGAACTTAAAAATAATTTCCAGGATTTTCTCGTGGCGACTTTTATAATGAATTTTTTTTCTCCACTTTTTATGTCCACTAGTTTCTGAAATATGGCCGGTGGCCAGCCTTAATGAAACACCCTGTATATGAATTTAATTTATTCAATTGTACCGATTCCTTAATTGTACATAATACTCCTTTGAATAGGATTTCTGGGAAATAGAAATCGAAAGCAATTTTCAGTGAATTTTTATCAATGAAATCGAAAATGAATTAAATTATGTATACTAATTATAATAAATTGAATAATATTCATAATTTTACATAAAAATGCTTTTGCCTCAGAAACGGGCAATGATAGGCATACCGATCATTTGAAAGAAAATGTTGCAAATCAAATTCTCTATCGACAGCTGATAAGAAAGTATGAGTGTTCCATTTGAAAAAATTGAGTTATCCGTATTTGAAGTTTCTCAAGTTTGCGAATCTATTGCGATCTTTCTAATAAAGCTACAGAATTTAGCGATCACTCAGCCGATAGAGAAATTCTTTTGCAATTAATGGTTTTTTTATTTATTTCAGTGGAATGAATGGTTTAAAAGTTATTATTATTCTAAATAATCCTTGCAAGTTATAATTTTTCCATAATAGATATTTATGTATTAAGGGTATAATCAGAAGATTATGGCTCGAGGGAATGTTATATTCCTGAGAGCCATAATCTACAATTATGCCCGTGGTACATACAATGTTTTATTTTATTTTGCACCATGAAACTGCAACAAAATTTTAAAAGGATTCAGTATTTTCGGCAAATTTTTAAATGCAAATGCAGTGAAATAAAGTCGACAGTAGGCTAATTTGTTGTTACTAATATAATATAATACAATTTCATTTCATTACTATTATTTTTATTAGTAAAGGTTGTATAGCAAGGTTGTTGTTTCAATAATTCTTTCAACTTAAGTGACATATCATGTCATGTGTTTGCTGTCAATCTTGCTGCTTAGCAACAACGACATTTCCGTGCTATAAAGACCACATTACGCCCGCATTTGGGGGCGTATAAAGAACGTTATGGTGGCAAAATAAAATAAAAGTTGTTATATCTCCGTAACCATGGCAAGTAAACAAACATACGCAAGACAGTAAATGTAGTAAATTGAACAAGGAATCTAATGCCGGTAACAAAAATATATCGTTCCATTTAAAAAATAAAGTTAATGGTCACTTCTGGCATTACCGGAAGTGCCATTGTAATGAAAATGTTTTAGAAAGATAGATCGTCAGGAACTATAGCCGTGTACCAAATTTCAACTCTCTAATGTTTTTAGGAGTTGAGAAACGTCTAATGGGCCAATTAAAAGAATTACCCTGTATACGATTTTAGTTAGTTAAAAGAAGAGAAAGAAAATTTTATCTAACAGTAATCTAACAATAATTGAAAAAAAATTTAGTAATTATTATTTATTTATCCAACCGCTCATTTATTTTTATATTATTCTTGTAGACAAGTGTGGGGAAACTTCCAAGATGACCCTGCATCAGTATTCTTCACATCCAAATTGGCATGATCAAGGAACGGAGTTGAGGAAGTCTTTAAGTCCATTACAAATGTAACTTGCTTAGATACTAATTGTTATGCAAATAGTAGGAAAACGAAGTAGTGTTTTTTTACCAGTAGAAATGAAAGAATGTTTAGATCTGTTGCTGAAATTTAGAGAAAGTGGTGAAATAAGTTCTTTAAACCAGTATGTGTTTGCAAGATCAAATGCTTCTCAATTGAATGGGCACTTACGAGAACATGACTGTTTACGTAAAATATATACAGAAGCTAGAGTTAGTAATCCTGACAATATTACTGGAACAAAATTACGTCAATACATAGCAACTGTTTCACAAGTCTTTGACCTTAAGGAGCATCAAATGGAGTGACTTGCTCGACGCTTCAGACATGATTTTCGAATCCATAGGGATTTTTATAGAAAACAATTAGTTAAAATTAATATTAAAGCTATGTTATTAGTATCTATCTGCATGTACTTTTTTATAACCTTTTTTCATTTTTTGTTTTAGTAAATTTTTCTTATATTAAATGAGAGCCTTCATAAATAAGTTTTACATTTCATTTCGTTTACTTTTAATGGCATAAGTAGTACGGGGGCACCCTCCCCTCCACTGTTTTTACGTCACAAGCCCCTCCCACTGGGGCACCTTCCCCGCTACTTTTACTAGCCAACGTGTGAGACCGTGTTTTTCACCCCTATTATTGGCGGCTTCTTTTCGGAGACCTTTTTCAACCCTTGATAGAATTTTCAACCCTAATTATGGTCTTTTTGACAGCAATTTTTTGTCGGCCTTATTTTGTGGTTTCTTTTTGGACACCTTTTTCAACCCTTGATGGAATTTTCAATCCTTTTTGTTTGTATTAAGTGCCTTTTTGCTAATCGTTTTTGTCGGCCCTTTTTATGCTTGCTCACGTGAGGGGCGTATTTTAGATCTCGAGATTGAGTTTGGGTTTGGTCTTGGAGCTTGGAGCTGGTCTTGGCCTTGGGCTATGTCTTGGGGCTGGAGCTGGACCTGGGATTGGTCTTGGGGTTGGTCTTGGACCTGAAGTTTATCTTTGGGCTGGGGTAGCGTGACAACTATTTTTGGTAATTATCTTGTACATCATTTTGTTTCTGGGCCTAGCGCTCTGATTGAAAAGGATGTTATTTAGTCTATTTAAACGAGGTTGCTGGTAGAGTATCTGTTAGTATCATTTAGCGATTCAAGATGGAAGGTCAGTTTAAGAACCCCTTTTCGGCGATAGTTGCTGGTCCGTCAGGTTGTGGAAACCGTATTTTATCGTGGATTTTCTAAAAAATATCGAAACTGCCTGCGATACAGGTTTTGAAAGGTTATCTTGTTTTACAGTGAGTGGCAGCCTTTATTCAAAGATCTCTCTGAGGAATTTCAAAAGGGTTTACCTGATATGGAACAGTTTGACGGAGAAAAACCTGTCTTAATAATAATTGACGATCTAATGCGAGAAACTAACGGCTCTGTGGTTGATATTTTTACTTTCTTTCTTTCTTTTTTCTTAACGCAGAACATATTTCATCAAGGACGTAGACAGTGATTTCTCTCAACGCACATTACATAATTTTGTTTAAGAACCCACGTGACAGAGCTCAGATACAGCATTTAGCAAGACAGATTTAGCCGGACAACCCGAAATTTTTAGAAGTCGCATACCAAGATGCCACTTCAAACCCGCACGGATATTTATTGTTCGATTTAAAACATAATACACCGGATGTGATACGTTATAGAACAAACATATTCGGGCCTCAAGGTATCTGCCAGGTATATATAGCGAAAAAGGGTTTAAGCCTCACAGTCATAAAGATTACATCATCATGATGGCTGACGTTTTAAGCGAGAACACTGATATCCTGCATGCAATAGCCAGATTAAGTAAAAGCCAACGTGACGCTTTATTGAAATATTTGGATAGTAAGCAGGTAGAGTGTATTTATGAGTGTGCACATAACATTTTAAAAGGTCGTGTACCTCTGTCAGCTGATTAGAAGCAGCGACTCTCTCAACATAAGCACACTTTAAGACGCTTGGCGCAGAGAGGCGAGTCTATAAAAAAGAAGAAACAGTTTCTTGTACAGAAAGGTGGTGCATTTCTACCACTCCTGTTAGGACCATTACTCGGCGGAATCCTGAGTAATCTGTTTCAATAACCATGGAACACAATCTGAAGAAGATGATTATTCTACCGATGGACTTTATACAACGCTTACAGATGCCAGATGTTACACAAAACAACATTTTAACGCAGCTGGGTAGCGATATGGATAAAGTTTTCAAACCAAAATGACACCATGACAAATGGCAGCAGTACAATCAAATTCTTCAACTTTTCCAATCAGTTACGTCAGCCCACCAGCACAAGAATAAGCGGTGACGCAGTTGCTGACGGTATTAGAGTTTTACCGCAACGCAAAGGTCTAGCGGACGATGAAATAGTATCAACACTTCCGTCTTCAAATAAGAGAAAAGGCGAGGCTTTCTTACGTATACTGCGCGGTTGGCGTCAGTTTGCGACGTACATTAAAGAGATAAATATACCACGAGAGTTTATCGAAAATACGCAAAGACATGTTTCTGTCTCACCCAGCGTTGAATGGACACTCACAACAACTATAGGTGAGAATTACGATGCTGATAGTGAAACGCGGGAAACACCGAGAAGAATCTCTCCAAGAAGAAGAAGAGGAATTTCAATAAATTGGGATTCGTGGCGGACATAACATGGATGCTGTATACTATGATCCCCCTCATCCGGCAGGGTTCGCTGGTATAACACTTTTAACTAATGCTGTAAAAGATAAAAAAAACATGGTGAAGTGATAAATTGGCTACAGGCACAGGAAGCTTATACGGTACATAAACCAGTCAGAAAAAAGTTTCCACGAAATAAATATATTGTGAGTAACCTTTACGAGTTGTGGCAAGCGGATCTCTGTGATATGCAAACTTTAACACAATGGTGGATACAACTACATACTAACGGTAATTGATGTATTTAGCAAGAGGGCATGGGCGAGAGCACTTAAAACGAAGACAGCCTCATCTGTAATTGAAGCATTCGCTGATATTTTTAAGGATTGCGACAATACTCCGGCAAATCTACAGACGGATAAAGGCAAAGAGTTTGTGGCGAGCAGTGTACAAAACTTTTACAAGAAACAAAATATCAATTTCTATGTAACAAATAACCCTGATGTAAAAGCATCTGTAGTTGAAAGATTTAATAAAACATTGAAAACAAAGATGTGACGTTATTTCACTTACAAAAATTCCTATAGGTATATTGATGTACTCGAAAGACTTGTGACTGCTTACAACAATAGCCCTCATTCAAGTGTAAAGATGGCCCCTGCGGCTGTAAACGATAAAAACATTTTGGAAGTGTGAAATAACCTGTACGCGAAGGGTTTAGGTCCAGTACGTCATCCTAAATATAAAGTCAGTGAGCATGTCAGAATCGCCAGAACCAAGTACACCTTTGCGAAGGGATATGAAACGAATTGGAACGACGAAATTTTTACAATTAGTGCGGTGATAAATAGAAGACCACCAGTTTATCGAATAATCGATCTTAATAACGATCCTATTGGGTACCTTTTACGAAGAAGAATTTCATGTTGTTACGGTTGATAAAGATACCTACTCTATCCAAAGTCGATAAGATTCTAGCAGAGAAGGGCCGCGGGCGACATAAACAATACCTGGTCAAGTGGCGTGGATACAGTGACAAATTTAATAGCTGGGTGTTAGCTTCTCAGTTGAAAGATATATAAAAATGGAGTTCTATCTTACCTTATTGAGTAATAGCTCTATGACGTATTTTCCAGGTAATATGACGTCAAGTTTTATTACACAGCTGCTAAAGCGGATAAGATTAACGGGGTCTTGGATTGTAGGGGTATCGGAAATTCAGTACCCATGTTCTTTTGCCGCTGTAAGTGCAACAGACAATTTAATTTATTATAGAACAGAGCCACCTGGAGAGAACGTGCTGTAAACGATATTAAAAAAGGCCGCTCAATATTTTCAGCGCGACAACCCGGAGTTCATTTATATTGAAGATGGCTGTTACGTGATACGTTTCGCTTCGGGAAATTATGCCGACATAGAAGAAATTGCCAACGAGCTAAATAACCATGCACTAATAAATAAATTGCTAACAATCGAATATCATAATCTAGCTAAGCGCGTCACTACGAAATTAAAAACTCAGCTCTCGCTATTCGGATTCTCACGTCTAGCCTCACAATTCGGTTATCGTCCGTATCAGAACATAGCTATGGAACCAATGCCCCCTCACCCCGCTAGTATATGGATAGGATTACCAACTTAGATGTTTGTTTATTACGATATCGTTGAACCGCGAATTGTGGATGATGTTTTATCTCCGCTTATGCGTATAATAGATGTGACTTCGGAAAACTATGCTTACGGGAGTCATAAAGATGTGGTTTTTTCGCCTGCACACTACATACCGGTGATGATACGGGAATTTGAAAACATCGAGATTAATATAAAAACAGATACGGGTGCAGCAATGCCGTTTGAGTTTGGAACGTCGTGTCTGAAGCTACACTTTAAGAAAGTACAATAATGGTTTGCCCTTATCAGCAATATTGCATGAATCAGGCCGGTAACGGTATCGGCTCTATCTACAGAGGTGCGCCTATAATATTAAGTGGTGTAAATGGTAATCGTATAAATAATATAAAAAGTGTTTTAATATATAATAATGAAATAAAAAGTAATAAGAGTTAAATAAATGTTCTCCAATAACACAAATCGTCAAACTAACTGGAGATACTAACCATTCACCATAAATAATGCCTTTGTCTCAAATCGGTAGATTAACGTGGCGAGGTTCATTCTTTTGATTTGCTTGATTACCACAATTTTATGCTAGCTTTCTTCCACTGAACATCAATATATAAATGCAATGTAACACTAATAAAATGATCTCGGACGCCAAGTTATTTTTTTTATAATACTCGGAATAACTAAACCGAGTTCTACACTAAACATTTATCAAAATGTAAAACAATAAAAATATACAACTATGTTTATTAAATATATAAAGTGAAAGGGTTAAATAAAATATACCTTAAAACTAATTGTAACAACCTTAAGTTACTAAAAAAATCATTAAACATTAAATACCTGTTACTAAATATACAAAATCTTTTTGAGAATCCCTGGTATTATCAAAAATAATGCGGAAATGCAAACTAAGTTGACGTAATCCTTGTGTAATGTTGCGCAATATATTGCAATAACAATCCTTTTATGTTGTCAACCACACCCAACACTGGAATTTTATTTCGTCTGAAATATTTATCTTCATGAATTGGAATAACACGTTTAATGCATTATCTTGAAATTTTCCAATAAAATTTGCAATCATAAAATGAAAGCGTACGCAACAGTAAAATTAAATGCGTAATCAAAAGCGGTGAAATTAAAAGTGTAAAAGTAAAATAAAACTGAACTAAAATAAAAGTTCCTGAAAAGATCAAATATTTTAATTTTCAGTATAATGCGTTAAAATATCTTACCATCAAATTAATGGCACGTTTCACTAAAATTTAGGGGAAAACCCAAAAACAAAGCTTCCTGCTTCAACATTCATCAGGAAATAAAAAAATGGATGCTTTGGAAGTTAGATCATGTACTCGTGCGCGAAAGGATTTGCGCAAAGAATTAAGTCACGATGACGTAATGCGCATATAAAATGATCAGAAAAATAATTTGAAGTGGGAATATAAACCGTTAAGAAATATATACCCGTAAGAAGATATGCAAATTAAGTTACCTACCACATACCTATATTTCAATAATTAAAATTTTTCTTATATTTACAACAGAACGAATGAAAGACCTTAGATTAAGGTATAATTTAATACAACTCATGTTCTTGGTGACGTCATAGAGGATCGACATATTAAGGATTCGTTTCAAGAAAGATTTCACGAGGCAGGTAGAAACCTTAGGCGTAAAGCAGATGAGAAAATCGATAAAATGATGGAGGGTTGGGGTTATAAAAGAGTGCGTCCGTCCGATAATAACCAGTCTCTACCGAGATCTGTTGCTAAGAAGAAGCCTACTTACGACGATATATATTCAAGATAAAGGCTTTTCTACATGCCCAATCGTGTGTATGCGTCAAGTCCGAATTGGATTTGTTCGCTTTACCGTCGACGCAGACAAGTATCGAGAGTGGTGAAAGAATATTTTACAAACCCTTATCAGCTCTGAGTGATAACGCCCCAATATAGTTTGTAGTCCCCGGAAATGGAAACGATTACATAGATTTAAGCCAGACCATGCTGTACATCACAGCTAAAGTTCTAAAGCAAGATAATACAGCACTTACAGACGCTGATGTTGTAGCACCGGTAAACAATTGGATGCATTCGCTTTTCTCAAAGGTGGAGGTTTACTTAAATCAGAAGATGGTGTCACAACCAAGCAACACCTACGTCTACCGTTCATATATCGAAACGCTGCTAAATTATGGAAGGAGGCCAAGAATTCACATCTAGGATGTACTTTATGCCACAGTGATACAGCTGGACAGATGAATACACTGGAAAACGTAAATAACGGTTTCTCAAAAAGTCAAGCACTTGCGGCTACCGGGAAACAGATAGAGTTGATTGGTCACGTGCACTCGGATTTGTTTAATCAAGAAAAGTTTGTCATAAGTGGTGTTAAGTTAAAGGCTAAATTTATACGATCAAGAGATACCTTTAGCCTAATGCCGACACTCGCTTCAAATTACAAGACGCGAATTATAGACGCTAGTCTACTGGTGACACGTATGCGAATCAATCCAACTATTCTAATTGCGCGCACTAAATCTTTAGAAACAACAGACGCAAAATACCCTGTTACAAGGACCGACGTGAAAGTGTTAACTATACCTGCAGGCATACAGCGAAAATCATTAGATAATGTTTTCCTGGGTCAGTTACCTAAACGATGCATCGTAGGCTTTGTAGCAAATAAAGCCTTCAACGGTGATTACCCCTGTATGTAAGAGCGTACCACACCTAATTCTCTGGTACGGGTATTCATTTTTTGAATGAAGGTAACGATATATCGAGAAGTGATTACCCCAACGGCTACTCTTTAATGTCCTCTGACCTAACACCTGACTTGTCTGCAAACGCTAGTACGCACTGGAATTTATTAGAAACGGTTCCCTTCGGCTGGAAGTCGGGTTTGAAGAAGCGCTCACCGAAACCGTTAACTGTTTGGTGTATACAGAATTCGATAACGTGATCGAGATCGATAAACAACGGAACGTCGTTGTGGATTTTAGCTGTTAAAAGTGGTAGCTCTAACCTGCAATCTTCAGTGTACAGCAGCAGCCGAAAGAAGGTGGACGCATACTTGGACGTATAAGGGTTTAATGGTATTAACAACGAATTCATACAGAAAGAAATTGCCGTGGTTACATATCATGGTCGTTTATCGTTGATGCTGGTTAAACCACCTCGAGGTTACGGTATATCAAGATCCATGCCACAACAGATAAAATTTATGGAGGATAATTATCATGGGCTGAAATGGTGGTCAAGTCATGTACACTACAACAATTTCCGCGAGAAGTTGATGAGTTGATGAGAGAGAAACAGTTTTTAAGGTTTCTTAACAAACCAATAGTAAACCTGGAAGAGACTAGTTGCCCATCGATTAAACAATTGAAAAAAGAAGGAAAAGCATATAGCTGTTTAAACCATAACATCACTGGCCCTATGTGTGCACTGGAAAACGCCTTACTACTGCAAGACTGGACGCATACCAATTCCAAAGATGTATGCGGTACAAGTGTTGAAATGTTTGAAATCGATCCCCAGCCACAAGAATAATGTGTTTCGGCTTGTATGTGCTTCTAATCAACTACCGAGACACGCACCTAGACCATGTGGAATTATTGTAGGCACGGATCCTGCAGACAATCCAGGTCAGAATTGGACCGCTATCTACATTGATAATGGCAACGGAGAGTGTTTTGATTCCTTTGGACGAGCACCTCAAGGGTATCATTTACGTTTCCTAGAGAAGAATTCTAGGTGGTTCCGTTACAATAAAACAATACTGCAGTATTACCATTTGGATGTGTGTGGACTTTATACTTTAACTTTTCTATATTGTAGATTAAATAGTTTATCAATAATTTTTTTTAGTACATGTTTAATTGTAAATGACCAGATAATTAAATTATTGTTTAACGCCTGTTACTCAACCATTCTATTCTGATAAATAAAGAGATTATTTAGTACCTTACTTTTTTTAATTAAGAGTTGCGTAATATCAGATGAGCCTATTGCTTTTCTTTCTTTTTAATTCAGCATGTGTGTTTTTAAAAGTCGTGTTATAAAATTTATGACTTTAGCTTTTTAAGGAAAGTGTGTTACTCGGTTGGTAGATTATTAAAATTAACAGGTTCATATAATTACATAGTAATTAGCTAAAAGTAAACATGAACAGTGGTTTCTAACTACATATTATTGTTGTAAAATTTAAAACATGTAATTAGTACATTCCAAACTTTTAATGCGGTTTTTATAAAAAACAATTTGCGTGTGTATGTATGTATGGACAACATATAACATTTTGTTCAAACCGCTTTGTTATTAATTACTTTAAGGGAAAGGTAAATACGAGTTGTAGTAAGTGTGATAAAGATAATTACGTTGTTTGTATATTTACACTCTAAAAATTAATTATGGGGAAATCAATAGCTTGTTTTACATCAACTATTCATAAACGTGAAACATATAAAGTGCTTTAGTTTGATTAGACGAGTAACACAAAGCAGTGATTATCACTCGTGAATCAGACCCTCAAAAATGTTCTTTCAATGCAGAGCTGGTAAGTGTGCTGTTAAACTTTTATTTATTTTATTTACTTGTACAGATTTTTAATTACAGCTATAAAACGCATCTAATCTATACATAACAACAAGTTTCTTCAAAAATATTAAGGTGTACGATATACAGCAATTTAACGATCGGATGGATATTAAACATATTTCAATGCAATCGATGCAGGTAAAGCAATCAGTTTTAATATTCATTTAGAAAACAATATTGTAATAACTGTTATGTAATTAAATTAATCAAAATTTTTGTTTCATTAGAGAATAATTTGAATGTCATTAATTTTTTTTATCATTGAGGCTTTTTTAATTATGATATTTGCAATAAAAAATAAGTGTTGTATAATTAAATTTTACTGTCATTCAAATTATGATATTTGCAATAAAAAATAAGTATCCTATAATTAAATTTTACTGTCACTGAAATTCCCCACTCAAGATCAAACCCTAACACAAGTTCATACAATAGGGTCTCCTTATTAGAATACAACTTCAAATTGCCAGTCATAACCTACAAAAACAAATACCATTTCCAACCAAGGTTAACGACAGGTGGCGAAGGACTACACTTGTCTTATAATATTACAGTTTCCTTGTTTCAAATTTCACCCCAATCAAAATGCTAGCCCTCCAATCACCGGGTGAAAAATGGCCTATAATTATCCAAAAATAACCGTCACCCTTAGCCTTCTCCCCACCCCAAGTACAAGACCAACTCCAAGTCCAAGACCAACCCAAGTCCAATACCAAGCTCAAGACATAAATACGCTTCTCACGTGAGCAAGTACAAAAACGGACGACAAAAACGACCAGCAAAATGGCACTTAATACAAACAAAAAGGATTGAAAATTCCATCAAGGGTGAAAGAGGTCTCCAAAAAGAAACAATAAAATAAGGCCGCCAAAAAAATTGCAGTCAAAAAGACTATAATTAGGGTTGAAAATTCTATCAAGGCTTGAAAAAGGCCTCCGAAAAGAATCCGCCAATAATAGGGGTGAAAAACACGGTCTCACACGTGGGCGTGTAAAAGTAGCGGGGAAGGTGCCCCAGTGGGCGGGGCTTGTGACGTAAAAAAAGTGGAGGGGAGGGCGCCCCCGTACTACTGGCATATATCAGATATTCACGATGGTGATTCTATTACCATACTTATATGAGTTAATTTTTTTTAATCATAATGGTTGTATGAAAGTCTGTTGTAGCCAAACGTAAAGGCAAAGTGTACTGGTTAGAACAACTTGTTTGAGTGGCCTTGTTTTTTGATATTCTATCGTAAATAAATTACATGTTTTGGATTATCTTATTGTAACAGCAATATGGTTTAGTTTAAAGTTACGTTACGTCAAATCTTAAGTCTATTTGAGATAGATAAGTACAAATTATTAATATTTCTTTTATTATGGTGACTAACCTTTACACTTACATTGTTAAAGAATGGCGACCAATAAGTATTAAAACAAAAAATAGCTCTCTGAAGTAAAATACGAATATATTTTTCCGAGTGTTTCAAAAGTTAGTTAATGTTGACAATTACAGATTTGCCAAATATCAAAGTTGAAGGTTTGGAGGATAGTGATTATAAGAATGATACAACTTGTAAGATACTAGAAGCCATATGTGACAAAAATAAAAATTACACTGAAGGTAACTGATATTTTATATTGACTATTGAAGTATTTATACAATCTCATCTTATAATTCATTGACCAGAACTTTCTGAGATGCTCCTTGCTTACAATGGGTACCGACTCACATTATCTTTTACTAAGTAATAGGTGTTACATTACCTTTGAACAACGTTGAGTAATTTCTGGACCACAGCGTCAATCAGAGGGCATTTGAAAATACCAACCTTTAAGCGCTACTGCACAACTTAATAATGAAAATTTTACCCTGTGTAAGCATATCTTTGTCTCACGGACAATTACATATTTAAAATTTCATAACTCTACTTATGAATCCACATTATTCCAAAGTTAACAAATTTATCCGGTTGCTAGTTAATAAGTAAACAATTAATATCTCAAGGTCTAAAGTACAGATAGATAGATAGATAGATAACACCATTAAATTAAAAAGATAAAACAGTACAAACTTGGCAACACCAGAATTTCTGCAACGTCACAATATTGTGTAAAAAGCATTTTTTTGCAAATTTGTAACATCTCTTATAGACTTTTGCATTATACATTATTTTTATGACATCCATCTTACACACATCAAAAATACACATCCTTATGACGTGCGTGCGTGCGTGCGTGCGTGCGTGCGTGCGTGCGTGTGTGTGTGTGTGCGTGTGTGTGTGTGTGTGTGTGTGTGTGTGTGTGTGTGTGTGTGTATATGTTTGTGTCCGTATCTGTGCATGTGTCTGTGTCTGTCTGTGTCAGAGCCTGTGTCTGTGTCTGTGTCTATGTCTGTGTCTGTGTCTGTGTCTGTGCCTGTGTCTGTGTCTGTATCTGTGTCTGTGTCTGTGTCTGTGTCTGTGTCTGTGTCTGTGTCTGTGTCTGTGTCTGTGTCTGTGTCTGTGTCTGTGTCTGTGTCTGTGTCTGTATCTGTGTCTGTGTCTGTGTCTGAGTCTGTGTCTGTGTCTGTGTCTGTCTCTGTGTCTGTGTCTGTGTCTGTGTCTGTGTCTGTGTCTGTGTTTGTGTCTGTGTCTGTGTCTGTCTCTGTGTCTGTGTTTGTGTCTGTGTCTTTGTCTCTGTCTGTGTCTGTATCTGTGTCTGTGTCTGTGTCTGTAAATGTATCTGTGTCTGTGAATGTATCTGTGTCTGTGTCTGTGTCTGTGTCTGCGTCTGTGTCTGTTTGTGTGTCTGTGTCTGTGTCTGTGTCTGTGTCTATGTCTGTGTCTGTGTCTGTGTCTGTGTCTGTGTCTGTGTCTGTGTCTGTGTCTGTGTCTGTGTCTGTGTCTGTGTCTGTGTCTGTGTCTGTGTCTGTGTCTGTGTCTGTGTCTGTATCTGTGTCTGTGTCTGTAAATGTATCTGTGTCTGTGAATGTATCTGTGTCTGTGTCTGTGTCTGTGTCTGCGTCTGTGTCTGTTTGTGTGTCTGTGTCTGTGTCTGTGTCTGTGTCTGTGTCTGTGTCTGTGTCTGTGTCTGTGTCTGTGTCTGTGTCTGTGTCTGTGTCTGTGTCTGTGTCTGTGTCAGGGTCTGTGTTTGTGTCTGTGTCTATGTCTGTGTCTGTGTTTTTATATTGACTATTGAAGTATTTATACAATCTCATCTTATAATTCATTGACCAGAACTTTCTGAGATGCTCCTTGCTTACAATGGGAACCGACTCACATTATCTTTTACTAAGTAATAGGTGTTACATTACCTTTGAACAACGCCGAGTAATTTCTGGACCACAGCGTCAAACAGAGGGCATTCGAAAACACCAACGTTTAAGCGCTACTGCACAACTTAATAATGAAAATTTTACCCTGTGTAAGCATATCTTTGTCTCACTGACAATTACATATTTAAAATTTCATAACTCTACTTATGAATCCACATTATTCCAAAGTTAACAAATTTATCCGGTTGCTAGTTAATAAGTAAACAATTAATATCTCAAGGTCTAAAGTACAGATAGATAGATAGATAGATAACACCATTAAATTAAAAAGATAAAACAGTACAAACTTGGCAACACCAGAATTTCTGCAACGTCACAATATTGTGTAAAAAGCATTTTTTTGCAAATTTGTAACATCTCTTATAGACTTTTGCATTATACATTATTTTATGACATCCATCTTACACACATCAAAATACACATCCTTATGACGTGCGTGCTGGTGTGTGTGCGTGTGTGTGGTGTGTCGTGTGCGTGTTGTGTCTGTGTGTTGTGTTGTGTGTGTGTGTGTGTGTGTGTGTGTGTGTGTGTGTGTGTTATGTTGTGTCCGTATCTGTGCATGTGTCTTGTCTGTCTGTGTCAGGCTGTGTCTGTGTCTGTGTCTGTGTCTGTGTCTGTGTCTTGTGTCTGTGTCTGTGTCTGTGTCTGTGTCTGTGTCTGTGTCTGTGTTCTGTTCCTGTGTCTGTGTCTGTGTCTGTGTCTGTGTCTGTGTCTATGTCTGTGTCTGTGTCTGTGTCTGTGTCTGTGTCTGTGTCTGTGTCTGTGTTTGTGTCTGTGTCTGTGTCTGTCTCTGTGTCTGTGTTTGTGTCTGTGTCTTTGTCTCTGTCTGTGTCTGTATCTGTGTCTGTGTCTGTGTCTGTAAATGTATCTGTGTCTGTGAATGTATCTGTGTCTGTGTCTGTGTCTGTGTCTGCGTCTGTGTCTGTTTGTGTGTCTGTGTCTGTGTCTGTGTCTGTGTTGTGTCTTGTCTGTGTCTGTGTCTGTGTCTGTGTCTGTGTCGTGTCTGTGTCTGTGTCTGTGTCTGTGTCTGTCAGGGTCTGTGTTTGTGTCTGTGTCTATGTCTGTGTCTGTGTTTTTATATTGACTATTGAAGTATTTATACAATCTCATCTTATAATTCATTGACCAGAACTTTCTGAGATGCTCCTTGCTTACAATGGGAACCGACTCACATTATCTTTTACTAAGTAATAGGTGTTACATTACCTTTGAACAACGCCGAGTAATTTCTGGACCACAGCGTCAAACAGAGGGCATTCGAAAACACCAACGTTTAAGCGCTACTGCACAACTTAATAATGAAAATTTTACCCTGTGTAAGCATATCTTTGTCTCACTGACAATTACATATTTAAAATTTCATAACTCTACTTATGAATCCACATTATTCCAAAGTTAACAAATTTATCCGGTTGCTAGTTAATAAGAATACAATTAATATCTCAAGGTCTAAAGTACAGATAGATAGATAGATAGATAACACCATTAAATTAAAAAGATAAACCAGTACAAACTTGGCAACACCACAATTTCTGCTACGTCACAATATTGTGTAAAAAGCATTTTTTTGCAAATTTGTAACATCTCTTATAGACTTTTGCATTATACATTATTTTTATGACATCCATCTTACACACATCAAAAATACACATCCATATGACGTGCGTGCGTGCGTGCGTGCGTGCGTGCGTGCTTGCTTGCTTGCTTGCCTGCGTGCGTGCGTGCGTGCGTGCGTGCGTGCGTGCCTGCGTGCGTGCGTGCGTACCTGCGTGAGTGCGTGCGTGCATGCGTGCGTGCTGCTGCTGTGCTCTGCTGTGCGTGCTGCTGTGCTGTGCTGTGGTGCTGCTTGTGTGGTTGTGCGTGGTGTGTGTTGGTGTCGTCGTGATGTGTCTGTGTCTGTGCTGTGTCTGTGTGCTGTGTCTGTGTCTGTGTCTGTGTCTGTTTGTCTGTGTTCGTGTCTGTGTTTGTGTCTGTGTCTGCCTGTAACTTGCTGTCTGTGTGTGTCTGTGTCTTGTGTCTGTGTCTGTGTCTGTGTCTGTGTCTGTGTCTGAGTCTGTGTCTGTGTGCGTCTGTGTCTGTGCCTGTAACTGTGCTGTGTCTGTGTATGTGTCTGTGTCTGTGTCTGTGTCTGTGTCTGTGTCTGTGTCTGTGTCTGTGTCTGAGTCTGTGTCTGTGTCTGTGTCTGTGTCTGTGTCTGTGTCTGTGTCTGTGCCTGTGTCTGTGTCTGTGTCTGTGTCTGTGTCTGTGTCTGTGTCTGTGTCTGTGTCTGTGTCTGTGTCTGTGTCTGTGTCTGTGTCTGTGTCTGTGTCTGTGTCTGTGTCTGTGTCTGTGTCTGTGTCTGTGTCTGTGTCTGTGTCTGTGTCTGTGTCTGTGTCTGTGTCTGTCTGTGTCTGTGTCCTGTGTCTGTGTCTGTGTCTGTGTCTGTCTGTGTCTGTGTCTGTGTCTGTATCTGTGTCTGTGTCTGTGTCTGTGTCTGTGTCGTGTCGTGTCTGTGTCTGTGTTTGTGTCTGTGTCTGTGTCTGTGTCTGTGTCTGTTTGTGTCTGTGTGTTTCGTGTCTGTGTCTGTCTGTGTCTTGTGTCTGTGTCTGTGTCTGTGTCGTGTCTGTGTCTGTTCTGTGTCTGTGTCTGTGTCTCGTGTCTGTGTCTGTGTCTGTGTTGTTCTGTGTCTTGTGCTGTCTGTGTCTGTGTTGTTCTGTGTCTGTTCTTGTCTGTGTTGTGTCTGTGTCTGTGTCTGTGTCTGGTGTTCTGTGTCTATGTCTGTGTCTGTGTCTGTGTCTGTGTCTGTGTCTGTATGTGTCTGTGTCTGTGTCTGTGTCTGTCTGTGTCTGTGTCTGTGTCTGTGTCTGTGTCTGTGTCTGTGTCTGTGTCTGTGTCTGAGATTGTGTCTGTGTCTGTGTATGTGAGAGTGTCTGTGTCTGTGTATGTGTGTGTGTCTGTGTCTGTGTCTGTCTGTGTCTGTGTCTGTGCTGTGTCTGTGTCTGTGTCTGTGCTGTGTCTGTGTCTGTGTCTGTATCTGTGTCTGTGTCTGTGTCTGTGTCTGTGTCTGTGTCTGTGTCTGTGTCTGTGTCTGTGTCTGTGTCTGTGTCTGTGTCTGTGTCTGTGTCTGTGTCTGTGTCTGTGTCTGTGTCTGTGTCTGTGTCTGTGTCTGTGTATGTGTCTGTGTCTGTGTCTGATGTCTGTGTCTGTTTTGTCTGTGTCTGTGTCATGTGTTTGTGTCTGTGTTCTGTGTCTGTGTTGTCTGGTCTGTGTCTGTGTCTGTGTCTGTGTCTGTGTCTGTGTCTGTGTCTGTGTCTGTGTCTGTGTCTGTGTCTGTGTCTGTGTCTGTGTCTGTGTCTGTGTCTGTGTCTGTGTCTGTGTCTGTGTCTGTGTCTGTGTCTGTGTCTGTGTCTGTGTCTGTGTCTGTGTCTGTGTCTGTGTCTGTGTCTGTGTCTGTGTCTGTGTCTGTGTCTGTGTCTGTGTTGTTCTGTCTGTGTCTGTGTCTCTGTTGTGCTTGTGCTGTGTTTATGTTCTGTGTCTGTGTCGTGTTGTGTCTGTGTCTGTGTTGTGTCTGTGTCTGGTCTGTGTCTGTGTCTGTGTCTGTGTCTGTGTCTTGTCTGTGTCTGTGTCTGTGTCTGTGTCTGTGTCTGTGTTCTGTGTCGTGTGTCTGTGTCTGTGTGTATCTGTGTCTGATGTCTGTGTCTGTGTCTGTGTCTGTGTCTGTGTTTGTATCTGTGTCTGTGTCTGTGTCTGTGTCTGTGTCTGTGTCTGTGTCTGTGTCTGTGTCTGTGTCTGTGTCTGTTTGTGTCTGTGTCTGTGTCTGTGTCTGTGTCTGTCTGTGTCTGTGTCTGTGTCTGTTGTCTGTGTCTGTGTCTGTGTCTGTGTCTGTGTCTGTGTCTGTGTCTGTGTCTGTGTCTGTGTCTGTGTCTGTGTCTGTTCTGTGTCTGTGTCTGTCTGTATCTGTGTCTGTGTCTGTGTCTGTGTCTGTGTCTTGTTTCTGTGTCTGTGTCTGTGTCTGTGTCTGATGTCTGTGTCTGTGATGTCTGTGTCTGTGTCTGTGTCTGTGTCTGGTCTGTGTCTGTGTCTGTATCTGTGTCTGTGTCTGTGTCTGTCTGTGTCTGTGTCTGTGTCTAGTGTTGTGTCTGTGTCTGTGTTTGTTGTCTGTGTCTGTGTCTGTGTCTGTGTCTGTGTCTGTGTCTGTGTCTGTGTCTGTGTCTGTGTCTGTGTCTGTGTCTGTGTCTGTGTCTGTGTCTGTGTCTGTGTCTGTGTCTGTGTCTGTGTCTGTGTCTGTGTCTGTGTCTGTGTCTGTGTCTGTTCTGTGTCTGTGTCTGTGTCTGTGTCTGTGTCTGTGTTCTGTGTCTGTGTCTGTGTCTGTGTCTGTGTCTGTGTCTTGTCTGTGTCTGTGTCTGTGTCTGTGTCGTGTGTCTGTGTCTGTGTCTGTGTCTGTGTCTGTGTCTGTTGTGTCGTGTGTGTCTGTGTCTGTGTCTGTGTCTGTGTCTGTGTCTGTGTCTGTGTGTGTCTGTGTCTGTCGTGTGTGTCTGTGTTGTGTCTGTTCTGTGTTGTGTCTGTGTCTGTGTCTGTGTCTGTGTCTGTGTCTGTGTCTGTGTCTGTGTCTGTGTCTGTGTCTGTGTCTTGTGTGTCTGTATCTGTGTCTGTGTCTTGTTGTGTCTGTGTCGTGTCTATGTCTGTGTCTGTGTCAGTGTTGTGTCTGTGTCTGTGTGTTGTGTCTGGGTCTGTGTCTGTGTCTGTGTCTGTCTTGTCTGTGTCTGTGTCTGTGTCTGTGTCTGTGCTGTGTCTGTGTCTGTGTCTGTGTCTGTGTCTGTGTCTGTGTCTGTGTCTGTGTCTGTGTCTGTGTCTGTGTCTGTGTCTGTGTCTGTGTCTGTGTCTGTGTCCGTGTCTGTGTCTGTGTTGTGTCTGTGTCTGTGTCTGGTCTGTGTCTGTGTCTGTATCTGTGTCCTGTGTCTGTCTGTATGTGTCTGTGCCTGTGTATGTCTGTGTCTGTTCTGTAGTGTTGTGTCTGTGTCTGTATGTTTGTGTCTGTGAGTCTGTGTCTGTGTCTGTGTCTGGTCTGCGTCTGGTCTGTGTCTGTGTCTGGTCTGCGTCTGCTGTCTGGTCTGGTCTGTGTCTGTGTCTGCGTCTGCGTCTGTGTCTGGTCTGGTCTGTGTCTGTGTCTGGTCTGTCTGTGTCTGGTCTGTGTCTGTGTCTGGTCTGGTCTGTCGTCTGGTCGTCTGTGTCTAGTCTGGTCTGTGTCTCTGTCTGGTCTGTGTCTGAGCCTGGTCATGTTGTGTCTGTGTGTTGTGTGTGCATGTGCATGTGTGTGCTGTCTGTGTGTGTGTCGTTGGTTGTGTGCGTGTGCGTGTTGTGTTGTGTCGTGTGTGTCGTGTGTCGTGTGGTTGTGTTGTTGTGTTGCTGTTGTGTTGGTTGCGTTGTTGTGTCTGTGTGGTCTGTGTTTCTGTGTCTGTGTCGTGTGTTTGTGTGTGTGTGTGCGTCGTGCGTCTTTGCGTGCTGTGTGAGTTTGGTGCTGCGTCGTGTGTGTCTGTTAGTGGTGTGCCTGTGTGTGTGTGTGTAGTGTTAGTGTTGTGTTGTGTGTGTCTGAGTTAGTGTTAGTGTTAGTGTTAGTGTGTGTAGTGTTAGTGTAGTGTTAGTGTGTGTAGTGTTAGTGTTAGTGTGGTGTTGTGTGTGTGTGGTGTGTGTAGTGTTAGTGTTAGAGTTAGTGTTAGTGTTAATGTTAGTGTTAGTGTTAGTGTTAGTGTTAGTGTTAGTCTTAGTCTCAGTGTTAGTATTAGTGTTAGTGTTACTGTTAGTGTTAGTGTTAGTGTTAGTGTTAGTGTTAGTGTTGGTGTTAGTGTTAGTGTTAGTGTTGGTGTTGTGTTGGTGTTGGTGTTGGTGTTGGTGTTGGTGTTGGTGTTGGTATTGGTGTTGGTGTTGGCGTTGGCGTTGGCTTTAGCGTTAGCGTTAGCGTTAGCGTTAGCGTTAGTATTAGTGTTAGTGTTAGTGTTAGTGTTAGTGTTAGTGGTAGTGTGTGTGTGTGTGTGTGTGTGTGTGTGTTTGTGTGCGTACGTGCGTGCGTGCATGTGTGTGTGGATGTATATGTTAATATCACCTATAAACCCAAAACGAAGGTACGTACGTGCTGAATATTTCGTACTTAAGCTTGCTTTCATTTCTCCTGGAGCTGATTAGATTTTGGGCTATTAGGAGAGGGCTTATCAGCAGCTGTTTTTGACTTTTGTCAAATATTTCTGTATAACTCGAAAACACAAGAATGCAAATATATGAATCTTAAAATTATGTTCTAAGCAATTTTGTGATACGATGTGTAATTTAGCGGCAAAAATTCCTAAGGTATAATTTAAGTATTAGTTTATCTGAGAAAATGTGTAGACATCTTTTTTAAATAAAATTTAATTTTACATAACATATCTTTAGAACGTTTCTTAGTGTAAAGCAAAATAAGAGGAAAGATGAAATAAATATTATTGAATATGCTTAAGCTGTATTATCGATATTTTTATAGAAGCGGGCGGGTTTGGAATTTTTTAAGGTCGCATCTAGATCTCAATTTACCTCTATCTCATATGAGGTTCCAAACATCTGTTTGACATAGATTATTGCTTTTGTTTTCACAAAGTTGCCTATTTATTATGAAAGAGGCTGCATAGTTATCCTACAAAAAATTATTTCATTCCTTTTAATTTCCAGTTTGCAGGTTGGAAGGTAGTGTATTGTTCCACTCCAAATATTTTTTCTATTCGTTCAATTACTAATATTTCCATAGGAAAGAGGACTCGAGTATTTGACGTAACTTGAGAATTTTAAGGAACAGAGAAACCTATTAAATTGTACAACAAATATTCAGCTGTTGGGCCTAAACGGACACCTCACGACTGTCTTTTCCTTACAGATGGTAAATGTATAGTGCAGCCTGTAGATAATTGTACTTTTGGAGATATATTTGTATAATCGTTAATATAACTTGCATAATAAAGTACTCCGATAGTCTGTAGAACGTTTTTTTCAGCAAGAACCTTTAAAGCGGATTGTACATATCTTACAACACATATGAATTATATTCTTTTCAAATAGAGTTGTGCTGTGTTGACCCGGAAAACAGACGTGTTATGTATTATCTGAGTTGATTATCAGGTTATTGTTCTCACACCATTGACGTAACTTAAACGAGGTGTTCTCTGCCTTAACCCTTCAGTGGTCGCGGGATACAACTGTATCCCTGTGATGTTTAATTGCATACTGCGCATGTCATGGTTCAGTAAATTGCTTCTTGCTTTCAGTACCTCTCAACATTTATTTAAAGTGACGTGTGAGAATTGTTAATTTGTTGTGTGAGAATTGTTAATTTGTTGTGTGCTGCTATTAGTAAATTATACGTTGTTATTTAGTTTGGGATACAAGCGTATCCCTCGCGATCGTTGCTGATTCAACATTTACTTGAGTTATATTCAATATTTTGGTAAGATTTACGTTAAAATTGAGTGAATGTACACATTGCAGACGATATAATGAATAGAACTAGCAAAGATAGCAGTCAGTGGCTAAAATGGCTAGATGAAATTGAAGGGAACGATGATGATAACGAATTGTATGGTATTGAGGATGAATCCGAGAATGAAGGCGATTTTCTAGAAACTGTACACACTGAAACAGATTCTGAACTAGAAGCCGACACGGGTGAATGTATTTCTCATTGAGTAGTGACGATCATGGTATTCATTATTACATAGGCAAAGATGGTATTACAAAATGAAAAAAATTATTCCACGCAACACACGAACAAGAGCGCATAATATTTTTCTACGCAAGCCTGGCCCAGTAGATGAAGCAAAAAATGTAACAGATGTGCTAGACGCGTTTAGTTACTTCATAAATTCAGAAATAGCCTATATAATAACTAATTCCACCAAAATAATAATTCCACGAGAAAATCCTGGAAATTATTTTTAAGTTCCGTAATTCATCGCAAGGGGGCGCAATTGAAAATTAAAAAATAAAATTATAAATTTCTCCGAAAATTCCCACATTAAGGCATACCTTTGGTAACATCGTTAAAAAGCTTAGACAATTCTGCATCATTTTGGTCTAAGGCTCATTGGCGTACCGACCTTAATAAGAGTGGGGGAAGCTATTGAATGTGTAATCATTTAAATCGCTGTTATTTTTAAACGACTTATCCCATTGTAGTAAACCTAGGCTTGTTTAGAAGAAAAAGGTAAGTACTTTTAACTGTCGCATCCATTGGTACGCGATAGCTCATAATAAAATTGTTAGAGGGCGCAATTTATAATAATACCAGTATTTTTGATTTTATTCAGAAAAATTAAATCATACGGTATAATTATGACATCATAAGCGGAAAGTAGCTTAAATTTGTAACAAAACACGTAAATAACGCAATTTGATATCTTTATTTCTTCCAGAGTTATGGCGAAAAGAAGACTTTTCAACCGTTTAATTTACTAATTGATTGTTGCTATGGTTTCTTAAGGTGTGTAGGTTGGATTAGTAACGAGGAATCTGCATTTATCATAGTATGTGCCTCCCTTCACACTCTATCTAGGCTTAGGACTAGTTCAAACTAAGCAAATTGCAAAATTTGGTGCGTGTTTAGAGGCCAACGGGCCATAACAACGATATCAAAGTAATGATTGATTTTTGTTTAAGAAACTTTTCAATAGAATGGTAAAAATCATGAACAACTGTTAAAAACTAGTGAAAATCTATAAATGTTCAAATTGACGGCCGTTTTGTAAAAAACAACTATTAATTCTTCTTCTGTACGTTTATAACATCATATAAAACTTCTAAGGCATAATTCTAATGTGGTGTGTTTTAAAATAATAATCTAATTTGCTGCGGAACAAAGTCGGCTCGTTTCCATGGAGGTAAATAAATAGTCAACTTACTTAATTTTGATTGATGTTGTGTTGTAAAACTTTTTTCCTTCATTAGTTTTGGGTTTCATTGTACCTTATCTGAAATTAGTGCTATCCTTCAAAAATGTCGTATACCAATGCCGAGGCTTACGACATGCTTGCCGTGTATTATGAATGTTTTCAAAATGCAGCTATTGCGGAACGACAACACGCTATCAGATATCCTGATCGAAGGCACTACACTAGAAAAGTGTTTCGGCGAATGGCAACACGTTTAAGACAAACAGGAAATGTACGACGTATTCCACTTCCTGTCAGAAGACGTCGCATAAGAAATGAAGACAATAGTATTAATGTTCTTGCGTACGTAGAATCGGAGCCTCACGTAAGCATCAGGGAGATTTCCACAGAACTAGGTGTAAGTGTTGCTTCTGTGTTCAGAATTTTAAGGGATTTTAAGCTGCATCCTTATCATCTAGTTTTACACCAGGCTTTATCAGACACTGATTTTGACTGGCGGCTCGACTATTGCTATTGGCTGAGAGACATGTGTAGTGAAAATCTTCGATTCCTTTCCAAAGTTTTATGGACCGATGAGGCTACTTTTACTAGCTGCGGCAGAGTTAATTTGCACAATATGCATTATTGGTCGCAAACAAATCCTCACTGGATGCGCGAAGTGGATCACCAAAACAGATGGAGTGTAAATTTGTGGTGTGGTGTTTTAGGTGACAGAATTATCGGACCATTTGTTTTTCATGGATACCTAAATGGTGAATCTTATTTAAACTTTTAACAAAATGACTTGCCCAATCTTTTAGAAGAGATTCCCCTTGACGTGAGAGCATCCCTGTGGTATCAACATGATGGATGTCCTTCACACTATTCCTGAAGAGTCCGTGATTTCTTAAATGTTAGATACCCAAATCGCTGGATGGGAAGGGGTAGTTTGTTTCCGTGGCCACCTAGATCCCCGGATTTAACTGTATTAGATTTCTACTTGTGGGGAAGAATAAAAGATATTGTTTACGAAACGAGACCAACCACCCGAGAGGACATGATTCACCGAATTGAAATTGCAATAAATTCGATTCCACGAGACGAAATCGAAACAGCTGTTTCCAGTACAAGAAGAAGAATTAATAGTTGTATTTTACAAAACGGCCGTCAATTTGAACATTTATAGCTTTTCACTTGTTTTTAACAGTTGTTCATGATTTTGTACCATTCTATTGAAAAGTTTCTTAAACAAAATCAATCATTACTTTGATATCGTTGTTATGGCCCGTTGGCCTCTAAACACGCTCCAAATTTTGCAATTTGCTTAGTTTGGACTAGTCCTAAGCCTAGATAGAGTGTGAAGGGAGGCACAGACTATGATAAATGCAGATTTTTCATTACTAATCCAACCTATACACCTTAAGAAACCATAGCAACAATCAATTATTAAATTAAACGGTTAAAAAGTCTTCTTTTCGCCATAACTCTGGAACAAATAAAGATATCAAATTGCGTTATTTACGTTTTTTGTTACAAATTTAAGCTACTTTCCGCTTATGATGTCATAATTATACCGTATGATTTAATTTTTCTGAGTATTATTACAAATTGCGCCCTCTAACAATTTTATTATGAGCTATCGCGTACCAATGGATGCGACAGTTAAAAGTACTTACCTTTTTCTTCTAAACAAGCCTAGATTTACTACAATCGGATAAGTCGTTTAAAAATAACAGCGATTTAAATGATTACACATTCAATAGTTTCCCCCACTCTTATTAAGGTCGGTACGCCAATGAGCCTTAGACCAAAATGATGCGAAATTGTCTAAGCTTTCTAACGATGTTACCAAAGGTATGCCTTAATGTGGGAATTTTCGGAGAAATTTATAATTTAATTTTTTAATTTTCAATTGCGCCCTCTTGCGATGAATTATGGAACTTAAAAATAATTTCCAGGATTTTCTCGTGGCGACTTTTATAATGAATTTTTTTTCTCCACTTTTTATGTCCACTAGTTTCTGAAATATGGCCGGTGGCCAGCCTTTATGAAACACCCTGTATATACAGGGTGTCCGGAAAAGATGCGCAAAAAATGTAGTTGCTGATTCTACAATGAGTGTGACAAGTTCCTATAACACTTTTTCGAAAACTCAAAAATAACGGATCTACAGGGCGTCAAAGTTAGAATTAAAAATAATTTTTTGTTATAACTTTTATATATATATATATATATATATATATATATATATATATATATATATATATATATATATATATATATATATATATATATATATATATATATATAATCGTCACAAATCGAATTTCTACCGAGAAAGAGATGCAAAAGTTACAGATGCTTGCGAAATTAGATCGTTATTTAGAATTTTGTATCTTGCTGGGGTATATAAATAAGGAAGACAAAATGTTGTAGACCTATGGAATTCAAATGGTACCGGTGTTGAAGCAATTTATTCTACGATGTCTTATCACCGGTTTCAGTTTCTTTTACGTCGTCCAAGATTCGACAATATCAATGATAGGATTATTCGCCGTGAAACATAAATTGGCTGCAATACGGCTAGTATTTCAAATTTTCGTCACTAACTGCAAAAAATCATATATTCCTGGACCATTTTTGACAAGTGACGAGCAACTGGTAGCTTTTCGTGGAATATGCCCATTTAGGCAGTATATTCCTGCAAAACCTGCCAAGTATGGTATGAAGGTTTTTGCACTAGTCGACATAGAAAACATGTTTACTGTGAATCTTGAAATATATTGTGGAATCCAACCTGCAGGGCCCTACGAAATAAATAATAGTGTCGCCGAAGTTGTAAAAAGACTATGTACTGTAGTGAAGGGAACAAATCGGAATATTACTATAGACAGTTGGTTTTCCAGTATTCCTTTGGCCCTTGAATTATTGGACACCTATAAATTGACAATGATAGGTACCCTAAAAAAAATAAACGCGAGATACCTCCTGAAATGGTAAATACTAAGTAGTCAATTTGCATTTCAAGATAAATGCACATTAGTATCATTTGTGCCGAAAAAGAATAAAAACGTTTTGGTTTTGTCCACAATGTTCCATGATGTTAAAGTCGACGAAAACACTAAGAAACCTGCTATGATTTTGAAGTACAACGATACAAAATTTGGTGTGGACGTGGTTGATCAGATGTGCTCGAATTACAACGTGTCAAGGAACAGTCGGAGATAGCCTTTGACCATATTTTTCAATTTAATGGATATAGCTGCAATAAATGCACTACAGCTATTACTGGCAAATAAACAGAATGGAAAGATGGTACGTCGACATTTTTTGTATTCTCTTGCAATGGCGTTAATGCGGCCACAAATGACAAAAAGGGTATATGCTCAAAATTTGCCAAAGAGTATTAGACAGAAATAAATACTGCTTGACATTCAAATTCCGAGCACATCTTCAACAAACGAAGCCGTTCCTCCAACAGAAAATTTGAATACTGGAAATGGTCGATGTTATATCTGCCCAAGGAATAGGGATAAAAGAACAAGAATTTTCTGCGATGTTCATAATAAATAGATTTGTAACGATCATCATAAGAAAATTGCATACATATGCCTAAATTGCTCGAATGACGAAAATGGCCCATTAGATAACATTTAAGTTTTATTTTTATATTTATGTTTATTATTTAGGAATATTTAGATTTTAGTTTTATTAATTATTATGTTACTTCCGAAAAATATACTTAAATCATTTTTTAAACCTTTAAATTTCTTTAAAATAAATGGGGGTTAAGGGATAGGAATGTGTTATATTCTGTAAAAGATATTGCCCATAATCGTTGATGTGTAGTAAAAAACATTGGGACTCCCGACAATACAGAGGTTACACAGCCACACTGACCCTGCTACATTCCTATTATTTGGGTTCTATTATAATATGATTTAATTAACTCGAGTGTGGTATCCCGAGTTCCTTATTTATCGATAAGATATTTTAATCTGTGTCAAAATTAGCTGAAAAGTGGATAAACAAAGTCGATTGTCATTATTATAACTTTTGTTGTGAACGAATAAGTAAAGTATATGTCGTAGGTTCAAATCCTACTCAAAATAAACTTTTTATTTATGTATTTAAAACAATTAATAATAATTTTTAAAGTATGTTGTCATTTTAGAACACTATTGCTGCAATAACGGCTGAAGGAACTCGGAAGGCTCGAGAAACACGCCTTCCCCCTTGGGGAGGGAATGAAATACGTGGCGTTTTCCTTTCCCTTTGCAATACATTCGCACAGTACAGTATTGGTCAATGTATTAATAAAACCATTTTGAAATGTATTTATAATATCAAATTTTGATAAATATTTAGTAAGGTATGTATAAATATAGGACTCAAAAGATCTTAGAGAAACTAGAAAGTAAACTATTAGGACTGTAGTTACAAAGATCGCTTGGATTTCCTTGTTGGTGAAGTGGTTTTAGGCTATCTGGAAATACACCGGTCTGTAAAATAATTTCATCACACCCACTTATACAAGGTGTTCCGGAAAGGTTTTTACAATGCTCTTCCACATACAGTACACCTCAAAATAAGTCGATTTAATTAAACTTGCCTTAGACTAAAAGTTGATAATAACTGAGCTCCAGGGTACCAAATTTGAACAAATACATCACAGTTTCTTTAATATGTTTCAAGTAATTCGAGATAATTTCACAAAATTTGCTACACAGGGGTTTCTTGTGATGAAACTTTCAATTTTGTGAACGATTTTGTTGTATCTCCTACAGAGCGTCACAAGTGACGATTAGGAGACTTTTAAATCACGATAACCCTTTGTGCCACGGTGTATGTCATTCTGGGGTTGACAAATCTGTTTCCCTATCTTTTCAGTCAAGAGAGGTATACTTTATTGAAGTCGCTAGAAGCAACCCTATGCGAGTAAAACGCATCTGAAGCTGACGACGTATATAAATTGGCAAAGTAAGTCGAAGGGTATTACAAGTTATTGCAACTTTTTTTGAAGACTGGCAAACGTAAAAGATTTTTCCTTTCAAACTTAACTTAACCTTCACTCCATTCCCTTGCGGGGTAGGCAAAATATTCCCTGCTTCTTATTTGTTTTTCATTCACAATCCTTCTTCATGTTTTCCTGTCTCTGCATACCTCGCTAGCTTCCGTAAGATTCATGCATTATCTCTTATTTTTAAAACTCCTTATCTTTCTTTCTTTAATCATGCATTCTAATATCTATCCGTCATCGTGTTTTGCTCGCCACACTCTGTCATACACTCATTCTTTATCTTATCCTTTCTCGTTTTACCCCATGCACTTCTCAGGAATCTCGTACCCACGGCATTTATTTTTCTTTCGTGCTTTTTGTGACATACCCATGTTTCACTTTCAGACAGTACTGACGGGACAAATACGCCATGATATGTATAATGTAATAGGTATATATATATATATATATATATATATATATATATATATATATATATATATATATATATATATACACAAATACAGCGTGTCCATTATTCGAGTACCTGCATGGGGATCTCGCTTATCTTATGATAAACAATCGATCAAATTAGGACAAAGTTGCGCATTTTTATGTTGAACAATAATCCGAAAGAAGTTTAGAGCTGTCATCATTTGTTTCTGAATTATTGCAAGAAAATGAAAGTTTGATTTTCGATTTTATTTTTTTAAGCAAGAACCATTAAAGCTAGACGTTTTAACTAAAATATTGTGAAAGCACTTGTTCACAAGGAATCTAAATCTGTTATCGTAATTTCCATTGCACCCTAGACGCAAAAGGCTGTTTTTTCTTATGGGCGCCATTTTGGAATTTTGCATTTTTATATCAAGTTCTTTTTCTGAATACAATCATGTATCACACATAATAGTTCTGCTTTACATTTACGCCAAGATTTTCAATTTTCCAATTTTGAGAGGTGTGATGTGGAAAGATAACAACGTTCGATTGTTTTAACGAAGAAGTAAGGTTTCCAAGACAATAATTATTATTTAAAAAAAATATTAAACACAAGAAGAAACAATGGTAAAAAAATTACATCTAGTGCTCAAATTGCCAATTGGCCAGTTATAACGCTTTTACCTTCGGTGGACGGTTAGTTGTTAACAAAGTTGTCTGGGAGGTGTCGGGCAGTGAATTTCGGTTGGGCTATCGCGGTATAATCGGGTTACTCGAGCGCCAATCTAGGTAACTGGTGATATAGAGGCCTAGATTCCTCTTCGCGGAGAATTAAAGGGGTAAAAGCGGTCCAAGTAGCGTCAGTGAAGACGTCGGCCTACCAGGGTTTCGGAAGATTTAAATCGGTGCCGGTATTTAACACTTGTGTCGTTGTTGAGTCAGAAATGCGCGGTCTCGGTATTGTGACTCCAAAATAAATTCAATTACCAAAAAAAATAAAACTCCTAATACGGAGGTCGGAAGCAAACGTTTTCAGTGTCGGATAACTAATAAAAAAATTTTATAAGTTGGAAATTAAACTACAGAACGATTCGTCAAATAAAAATCAAAACCAAACTCTCGGTCACATTAAAGAAATTAATTTTGTTATCGCGGGTAAGTGAAAAAAAAAATTAAATTGATGTCTCGGTACAAAAAAACAATACTCGCAAAAGAATTGGGTGGTCACGGTGTAAGGACTCAGCCTCTAATTTATTCGGGCAGCTGAAAAGAAAAAAAACACACACTATAGTGCTTGGCGATAGCACTTAATAAAATAATTTTTCGCCAACGGTGGCGGAAAAAAAATAATACCTAAATTCCTAAAAATAAAAAAATATATATATAACTGCCAACGGCGACGGAAAACCAAAACTAAATTCGTAAAAGAAATATAAAATAAAAATGTCGTTTGTCTAAACAGGCTATAAAATAATAAAATAATTTACCCTTGTAATCTTTTTGAGACGGCCTATCGGTATAACTAAAATAAATGTTATATTCTGACACCTTAAATAACAGATCGTACAAGATCCAAAATTATACAACAAAATCTGAAAGAGAATATTGGTATTTAATAATTGGCTACTTGCTGTTAATAGAAAATTATTCTAGTCGAAGTACAATTAATCACAGTATAGTAGGTGCAATATTCGTATCACCCGGTATCTACACGGGTATCGGCTTGTGACGGAAAGCTACAACTAAATTAAAAAATAGAATATAAATACAATGTGTTTGTTAGACACTAATAAAGGCGGTTATATGAAACAAAATTATCGAGCAATTTATTCTTTAAATGCTAACATAAAAGAGAAAAAAAATCCGGATTACAAAAAAAATTTCCCAAAATTAAAGTGTAATCGGTGATGGAAACCTGGAAACAATAAGGTAAAGAATTCCTGATCTTATCGGATAATTGCACACATGCAAATACAATGTTAGTTAAATATATTTATTTCTCGTACGTACAATATCTATTAATATAGGATTTTCTATTTGTGTTATGTAAACAAAATAGCGGACGGTAATTGATCAACGCATCGACAGTAGTAGGTGAATTAAATTAATATTCTTAATAAACAAACTTACTTGAATAGCTCAGGGCACACACACCTTCAATTCAAAACTCGTATATATAATATTAATTTTATTCACGTTTTGAATAGTCCAAAACATATTGCGTTTGGTGTATTTGATAAGAAACACGTCTTTTAAACCTGAAATACTTTTATGTGAATTTATGAATTATAATGAAAATCACAAGTATACCGGACGGTTAATACACCGCTGTTTAACAATTTATACGGTTGTTCGGTAACGGAAATTTTAGTTTCGTTACACAGTCTCCACTTCAAGGCACAACGCCGCTAACTTTCTTAGATAGCTATGGCTCTTAAGACATCCCTTCTCTTGACGTCATATCTAATAGTGCCAATAATTCTTCCGCGAATTTCATTCAGATCAGCTGGTATCGTTTTATAGATTTTATTTTTCATTGTCCCCCACAAATCGTAGTCTAGACGAGACAGATCGGGAGCCCAGTGTAAGTCACCATTATTAGGAATAACTCGATTGGGGAACATTTCCGACAAGTATTCCCTAGTCCTCCTAGCATTATACGGCAACGCGTCATGTTTCTGGAACCAGATTGCATTTAAACGCTGAAGAGCTATATTGTTGTCCATAAGGTCCGTTAAAAGCGTCCTTAAGAAATTGAGGTAACAATCAGCATTTAAATGAATAGATCTATTACTTAATCGCCCTAAAACCAAACCCACACATCAAGGCCAAAGCGTATTGGCGGTCGCCATTCTTAAAACTGATCTGGTTCCTCAACTGATCAGTAATGCACATTTGCTGATTGAGCATTCCTGCATTAGTGAATTTGCGCAGACCACATGAGGTTATCAAGAAAACCTTGATTGTTTTATAGCTGATTTATCAGAAAGTACCAGAAGCTACACGTTAACCACTGTCTCCTGGATGCAGAGCTGGAACATGGATTGCGTAGCACCGATACTTATGTTTTTTGAGTAATCTCCAACGGCTTGGTGTGGTAGGTATAGCTGATCTGCAGCTTCCCTCGTGGGGACAGAAGAATTGTCTTGTACCTAACGAAAAATGTATACTTAGTATGTAGGTGTTCGTTATAAAAATCATGTGAATTTTCACCGCTTGTAAAAATTTCCTGCTCATAGCCATGGGGCCTACTACCATAACTTTGTCTAAGTTTATTAAACGAACCATATTCGCCAAAATTATACTCCGTTGTTGTAGCTCTGGATAATGCTGCAAATATGTTTCCGCAGTGATTACTGCACTTCGATGCGAAACATAACAAATTCCAGCATATCTCTTTTTGGCGCCCATACGAAAAAAAGAGTTAGATGTTATATCTTTTGCGTCCAGTGCGCTATGGAAATTACCATGATCGATTTAGATTCCTTGTTGAAAAAGTTTTTTTTTAAAACCGTTAGTTTTAATAGTTTTTGCTTAAAAAAATAAAAACAAAAACCAAATTTTTTTCTTTTTTTTGCAATAATTCAAAAATAAAAGATGACACTTCTAATTTTCTTTTAGATTATTGTTCAATTAAAAAATGTGCAACACTACCCTAATGTAACCGACTGTTTATCTCTAAAGATAAGCGAGATCCTCAGGCAGGCACTCGAAATACGAGCACCTTGTATATATATATATATATATATATATATATATATATATATATATATATATATATATATATATATATATATATATATATATATATATTTAAACATGTTTCTATTTCCTTGAATTGCGGGTCTTCCATCTCGTATGTTGATGAGGTTCTTAGAAAACCTAAATTATTTTGACGACGTTTCGACAAAATCATGTTTACTATTTTCTACCACAATAGAGCCGTTAAGAAGTATATGAAAAAGTGCAGTGCAATTTTGGATGGTTCGCCAACTCGATGAACATATGCGACACTTCCAGTATCATATTTTCATCGGTAATTTATGCGATTTTTCACTCACATCTGCACTTCACTCTCGTTCTCATATTGAGGGCGATGTCCATCTATGTTGTAAAGCATCGCAACCAACTAAGTACTAAATTATTCAGATGGAAAAATGGGTTGCACTGCACAAATGTCTGCTCATCCCGTAGAACATTGCTAACAATGTTACACGAAATACGTGAGGATGATTTGTGACTTTTTTATAGTAAAGTACATTATATAATGGAGCAATAAAGTCGTATACCAATTTGCTGCTAACTTCATAGATGATAAGTTAATGACAGTCTTAAGTTGGATTCCGGATCCAATATTGTGTGATATTTTTATGAAATAATATTTTTGCTGTAGTTTAATTGACAAAAAACATCACTAGTGTGTAATTGTAATCATCACACCTTTGGTTTACCTAGACTTTCCATTAGAAGTTTAAAATTTCTACAATGCTTGAGTTTTACAAAAGTGTTGCAACAATGTGCAATACAATTTTCACATTTTAAAAGACAATGAAGGCTTTTACGTACTTTTTTCAAGTAATATGACTTTTACTGACGTTTCTGTCACAATTTGCTAATCAAAGTCGGGTGTTGAATTGTCTTCGTCTTTTCTATCTTCGGTTTAGTTTCATTTTGATTTATTTCTGTTTAATCGTGTTTTTTTTTCGATGATTTTGTTTTTTTTTTTACTGTTCTTGAGTTTCGATATTAATTTTTCTGTTAGATTCACCAAATTAGCGTTATGGAGTACAGTTTCGCTGAGTATGTAGGCATGTATTTAATTTTAGGGGAATGTCGTGGAAATTTCAATACTGATAGTAAAATTGTTAGTAATTGTAAAGTAATAAAAGCACTTAAAATCTAATTGATATTTCGTACGAGTTATGTATTGTTAATTTCAAAATTCAAATAGCACATTAAAATTTAGACATTGCCATGAAAAAGGTCTAGTGTGCCTATGTGCGTTCTTTTTAAAGTAATAATTAAATCAAGTGCGTTACTATGTCAATCACTGACGGGTTACATTCAGGTTAGTACGACTGACCATAGTTTACCAAACTTTAATTAAGAATTGGTCCAAAACTAAACGTTTTCTAGCAAAACGGTTATAGAATGTTTGGCTCAGATTTTGATACAGAATCAGGTGGTATGTCTATTACCCTCCATTTAGAATTCACCCTGTATAATAAACTATCTTATCTTAGTAAATTACTGGTTATACGGTGAGGACATGTGTGACACGCGCACTCACACTTGCACACTCACACAATCACATACGTACTTACATAATCACGCATAAACACACACCACACGCACGCACGCACGCAGGCGCGCATGCACGCACTCACTCACGCCCGCACGTCCGCACGCACACACACACACACGCACACAATACACACACAAGCACAAATGCTGCCAACTTGTAAAAATTCAACCGGTCAGCTTTCAATATTACAAGTTTGTGGCTTGTAAAAACATCATTTAATTAATTACGTTTATTTCGATAAATCATAAAAGGTTCACCAGTTGGTTGCTAAAAATGCTGCAGTATACATATCTAAGCCTGCGATCTATGCATGATAAACCTTACAATAGATGTCTTACGATAGTATGAATCTTTAACTGTACATAAATGTTAGTCGTGGTTTTCAGTTGGTGTTAAGTGTGTTTGGTACGTTTTTAGGTCGTATTTTACTTAAAATGGGCCTTTATTTTCACATTAGAACGTAAAGCTATATACAAAATGTATGATGCCTGTACTATGTCGTTTTAATTTTTGTGAAATGATTTATGTTCAGAATCAGTCTTGGTGGCTATCTTCAGAGTTGACCTTAAATATCACTTGAGGAGTTGATCATTGAGGTAACCCGCAGAGTTTGTCTCGGATGACATCTTTAGGGTTAGCCTTGGAGATCATCCGAATGTCATTGACGTTGACATTGCGGGGTTCGGATGTAATATTTTTAGGTGTCACCTCTAAGGCTAATTTCAAGGTTGGCTTTAAAAATCATCATCAAAGACTTGGTGTTGGGGGTCATCTCGACGATTTGTCTTAGATGCCACTTTCTGAGCCGGTCTTGTCACCTTTAAAGTTGAGCTTAGCGCTACTGTTGGTATTGGTGATCGTCTTCAGACTTCGTTCAGAGATCACTGTTTTAGAAAATGTATAACATCATCTCTATAGATAGTACTGCACGTCATATTCAAATATGACCTTAGAGATCATCTTAAGAAACAGTGTTGAATGTAAACTTTAGAGTTAGCCTTTATTATGAGTATAGATGTAAATTTTATCATAGATATCACATTATAACTCAGGACTTTGACTTATTTCAAAGAATCATCCTCATAGTTCAGATATCAATACGAGTCACGTTTTTAGCGTCCAACCGCAGTCGTTTCAGCTACGCTAAAAAGCTTTAAACGTAATTCCCGTCAGTCAAACCCGCTTTTTATATCTAAACTTTTTAGTCGAGAAACCAACCTTTTAACCTAGAAATAGCCTTCTCAGCGGAGTCGCACGTCGTACAGAAGTGATCTCCGACCTTAATTGAGATGGAAACCACATAACTCAGCCTAGAAGTCAAAACTCACGTCTTATTCTAAATAAAGTATTACCTTAGCATAGCTACGAATTCCCTACAATTGTACAGAAGCGAACTTTCACCTTATTCGAAATATAAACCCCCTTAGTGATATTAGCGTTACACCTCAGCATAGTAGAACATCCAATCCATAGTGCTTGAGCTCATAAACAAACAATTTACCTAAGAAACGAAGCTCACACCTTAGTCTACATATAAACATCTTAGTTAAGAAAGAAATATTTTAGTAGAATTGCACTTCTGAATCGCAAGTCTGAATAGTGACACCCAGACTTGGAAAGATGCAAACCTACACTATAATCGAGCAGCAATCTACTTAGTTCAGATATGAATCTTAGGTCTAGAGCCATACTCCCAATTTAGTCAACTTTAAAACCTGGTTTCTCCTGAAACCACAAACAAATCACTCTTAAATGATGCTGACTCTTATTCCCACGTAATTTTCTTGTGTGGATTAGGTTTCCTATAGACATACTCCTGGTATATAGATTAACACATGGAATACTATATAGTACAGATTTAGATTTATTTCACTCAACACAAAGGTATTATTAAAACTTAATGCATTATAGATAATTGTTTAATTAAGTATAACTAAAGTTCCTGAATGTTGCAATTTATATTTGCTCAAATTTGTCTATTTTTGTAAACTTTAATGGTATTCCTACGGATGAGCTAAGGAAAATACTTTTTTTTGAAAATTGTATGGGTACAGGCGTCTTGGGTGTTGTTTCGACTTTAAATTGGGATAAAATACTGAACAAACCAAGCTTGGTTACGGTGAGTCCAAACATTGCACCTGCAAAGTACTGTGGTATATGTTGTTTTGAATGTATTTTATTTACCTATACAATTTCGTGGACCAATTCCAAATGGCAAATAAGTAAAGGAAGATTTAATGTTTTCATCTAAAAAGCGATCTGGGTCATATAAGTCTGGATTAGGAAAATGTTCTGGGTCGTAATGCAGACCAAGTAAAGGTATAAAAACTGCAGTGCCTTTTTCGATAATAAAATTATCATTAGGAACTTTATAATCAGCGACACATCTTCTTTCTAAAAATGCTAAAGATGGGTACTTCCTAAGGGTTTCTAAAATAAAGTATTCATATATTATGAACAGGTAAATAATAGCGTACCATCTACCACCATGCTCAAATAATCCATCTTCTGTACTATAGTGAAATCAATTTCCTCATACTGGAGCAAATTTCGTTTAATTTCCTCTCTCAGTTTTTCTTGTACTTCAGGTTGCAGACTTAATTCGTACAGTGTAAATGATATAGTTGCACTAATCGTTTCAAACCCCGCAGAAAAATATTGTGCTGCTTGCGCTAATACTCTGTCTCCTTCTGCAACATTTTAATTGAGGTATTGTCTGAAAACGACAAAACAACTGTTTACCAAATTTGTAATCATCAATTAAATCAGGTTCATGTAAGAATTGTATCATTACATCAATTACATCATGCCTTTGTACCCCTGCTTGTTCTCTTTTCTTGAGCGTTTCCCAGAAAACTTCTCTAAGAATATGGTATATTTCAATGTCGAAGAAAGACATTTTAAAGAACTTCGCTAAAGTATGACCCATAAAGTAAGAAAATTGTTTTAATGTAGATATCACACTAGTATCAAACATTTGACGGCTGATTAACCGAAACATCGCATTTTCGTTCTCGAAACAATGCGCATTTAAACCAAAAGCACAACTTGTTATTACTTCTGTAGAATACTTAGCGCATAATTCTTTACATTCAATGAAATCCTTCTTATAATGTTCGTTTAAATAAATTAACATTTCACTTGCTGCTATTTTCATTAATGGAAACATATTTTTCTGCTTTGCCATTGTGAAGGTAGGCGACATTTTAGCTCGAATAGTTTTCCATTGTGGATTTTTTACAAAAAATAGCATGTTTGCTATCATTGCATCGCATTGTTCATCAGAAAACACTGATCGGTCGTTAAAATAATGAAAATCTTTTATCAAAATCGTTTTTATCAACTCTGGGCTCTTAATTACTAGACTAGGTTTATTCAGCACATACACCCCGAAATATGGTGAATTACATTCTTTGTAAAAGCATGATAATGTTTCTGATAAAGTTCGTTTAAATGTAAACAATCCTAATAGATTACCAAAAATAGGAATTGGCTTTATGTATGCTATTCCTTTTTTAGCCCAGTGGTTGTAATTTCTAGTCAAATACTTATATACAAAGTACAAAACTAAAAGAAATATGAAATGTACTGTTAAAATAATGGACATCTAAAAACACCAATTTAATATTGTTGATATATCATATTTTTTACCTTCTGTCGATTTCATCCAAGTGTTGGTAGTTTAATGATAAGGAAATCGTTCCTTTTAATTTTACATGTAGTACCAGTATTAAACGGTAGGAAAATCTAAAGAATTGAAATACAATAATTTATTAGAGGTATAGATGCTCTTTTTCGGCTCGAGCCGGTGTATGACTGTCGGCTTTATATTATGCACTGCTACAGCTATTGCAAATCTGGTATCATTATCTTAATTGATAAAACAAATGTAAACACATAAAAAATATATACTAAGTATTTCAAAATGATAACACTCTAATGTTTCAACTTTAGACTGTAAAAGAAAGAATTGATGAACGTCGTTAGAGCATACATCTTCATGTTTAATTTGATTTTCTTGCGTTTACCCTAGCTATCGTTTCCCTAGAACATTTATGTACAATGTTTACGAACTGCTCACTGTATCGTATGATACTCAAAGTTTAGTCTTTGAATATAAAGTACTATATTCAAGAATTATTATTAATTTTATTAAATACATAAATAAAAAGTTTACCTCGAGTAGGATTCGAACCTACGACCTGTACTTTGCTAGAGTACCGTGCTAACCAACTGCGCCACCAAGGTTCAATCCCCAATCGATGCAAATTTTGTCTTTATGTATGTAGAACTGATGTAAATTCTAAATATAATGAGATTACCGTCAAATTACTTATTTTAATGGAATGTGAGCCTGCAATATCGCAAGGATTCACACATACCAAAGCAACTTGACTAATATTGAATTATTATAAATTTTTGTTATGAACGAATAAGTTCAAAGGTAAATAATTTACCTTTGAACTTATTCGTTCATAACAAAAACTTATAATAATTACTATATTCAAAGTTTAGGGTAAAGGAATATTGTAATCGATCAAAAAATTAATTCAGACCGGAAATATCCGGTCTGAAACTGCACCACGACTTAAAGGTTTACTATCCCTGATGATTTCAATGCAATTTTTCTAAATGCTGTGTCAGTTCATCTTTTTACTAAGATCGTTGAAAAGATGTGGCGTTTAATTACTTCTAAATGTATTTTTCACATCATTACGTTTATAGAAAGTTATCATTAATTTTTAACAATACCATTTTTTATATTCTAAGGCACCAGGTATCAGAAAATTTTTTCCTCAAGTGATTGTCCCTGAAAACTATTGGCCACAGTAATTAGTGGTTAAAAAGGAATATTTTCAAATATAAACCGAACAATGTGCGCTAGCTCTCCACAGCACAGGTCCATTTACACGGGTCGAGCAGTTACGCAAGTAAAGTAGCCGGACAAGTAAACTTCACTAGCCACTTTATTTTGATTTTGTGTTTACACGCTTGCGCCAGGCAGGTAAAGGATTTAATGGGTAAGGGATGGCTAGGAAGGAGACGCATCATCGCTCTTGCTTAGAGAACTTGCTGCATATAAAATTTGTTTGAAGATGTCAGCCGATAACTTTCACAATTTACAGGAGATGGTAAAAAACAAGATACATTTTTGAGATGCTTTAACACCAAAAATACTCGTATATTGATCATTCCTCAATGTTTTAGTTTAAAAAGCAAATATTTAAACTACGAGTAGTAATATAGCGGGGTTCTAGATCCAACGTCAATCGTTATGGTGAATATCGTTGCCTGCATAATAGTGCTGTTTCTAACCCAGATCATGGTTAATCGTACTTTTGGTGGTGAGAAATGTAAGCTCTTCATATTTTCAAGGCCAAGCTTGTGACGGGAAATGTCAAGCTTTTTAAGGTCAAAACATCAAGGTTAAAATTTAAATTTAAAAGTAGAAGTTTGTAGGTCATCATATTACAACCCTTAGAAATCTAAAAATAGAACCAGTTCATGGAAACCATAGAATTTTTTTCAAGGTTAGTGGTTTCAAGGATGCCGATTTAAAATAACAGGCTTCCTTGGGTGCGAACGATTCAGTAAATGGTAACTTTTTATTTGCAGCAATGACAAAAGTAGTATGCACAATACGAAGAGAAAGAAAAAAAAAAGTATTAAGTATAGACGAGAGAAAGAGAAGGCTGGATGAGTTAATAAAGGAATGAATAGGAAAATGAAGCAGCTTCGGATTAGCAAGGTGTCAAAGACAGAATTATAAAGCATGAGCCATTTTAAAATATTTAGTGTCGCTAGATAATGTATACAAGAATGTTTAGAATATAATAAAGTTTGCATGAAAGATGATGTATAAATTTAGTGAAAATTGAGTGTTAATATAAATTATTAATTAGGAAGAAGAGGCTAGATGAATTAATAAAGAAAAGAATTAAAACTAAATTTAGAGTTGCTCGAAACAAATAGGAAAATGGAGGAAAGACAATAATGAAGCATGTCTAATTTTTAATCTTGTGTGGATCGATAATGTACGTAAGAAATTGTGTTTGGAAGAAAATATTAAGGAAAAACTAAAACTCCGATTTGTTGAAAATGAAGCAATATAAATTGTTAACTTATCAAATAATGTGTCTAGAAGAAAAATATTCAACAAAAAGTGAAATATAAATTTAGTGTTGTAGAATGATAGGCAATTGTATTTTGTACTGCATAAACGCATGGCGATAATATGCATTGAATAGAAAGAATTTATGTGTAAGTTTAGTAGAAAAGGGATAAAGTAGGAGTGAATGTGGGCATGATTGGGGGTCAGGCGGAGTTTGGGGTAAGAGAGAAAATTGACGCTCTCCTTAATTTTTGAATTTGTCCCTACTTCCTAATCGAAATTAAAATTTTTGAAAACATTGTTAGGTTTTGCAAGTATCACTTTATCCACTTCATTTATTATTTTACCATAAATATTAAAACTGCCCCTACCTAAACTGACTTATTTAAATTTTCTACTTACGAGCACTTACAAAACAATTTACTAGAGCATTTACATTTTAAGATTGATTGGGAAGACGCAAATTTCCATATTTCAATGCACAGGAACACGTACTTTAACTAAACTGCAAGCGTAATGAAAGATAATTTCGGTTTCAGTCGCTATATTGTGTATGTTTCTGTTGCTAAGCTACATATTTTCTTCACTCATTAATTATTATAAGCTCGATAGAATGAACGGAACGCGTACATCAATAAAATGGTTGGTTATAGCGAATTTCTTATTGTTTGACATTTAATAACGAAAAGTAAATCATAATTAAAATTAAACTTGGCCAAAAGTTTTAATTTATAGGTTGTAATAATTTAGTTCTTCATAATTACGTTAATGTACCTGCCTTAAGAATTTTTAAAATGCAACATTCACAAACTCGGATAAATAATGTAAATTAAAATGATTGTAAAACAAAACTGCAGGTTTAGTTCAATGACAAACGCTTAATTCAACGTTTTCTCGTACAGATGTTACTTAAGTTACACACAATTTTATTTATCTATATATGCATAAGATAGATCTAAAAATTTGATTGTTATAATTTGTAAGAACTTACCCAAATTATACTTCTTATAGGAAAAAATATTTCAATTAGATCATATTAGGAATTATATTCCTTGTTTTATTTACAAGGTAAACTGTCACATTCGAACAATTTTCGTATTAGAGAGAGAGGGACTATTCTACTTAAAAACTGATAATTTTCAAACTTTAAACTGCGTGCAAACACTTATATGAGAATTACATTTATCTTATAGGAGTAATACCTTTGTATTAAATAAAAGCACTGCACTGCACTAAAAACCATTAAATAGTTTCAATGTCTGCACTGGAATTAAATAGATATTTCTAATTTTATGCTTAAATTCATTAATGTATTTATAATTTGCAAAACGACTACTTTATTTTGTATGTTACGTGCATAAGTAATATCAATCTAAGTCGAACTTCCAGATGTTTCCAATTTTTACCTTAACGTCGATCATTTCACTTTTCCAGCGCAAGTTGAACTGCAACTTAAATTTCTTTAACTGTAGCAACATTTTTAGGATGATGAGAATACTTTATGGTAAACAATGAAATATAAAAACAATAAACAATAAAAGATATTTATAACATACAACAAATTCTACAAAAAAGACTAATCTAAAAAAAATTTCCTAACTACACTATACACTCTAATTTAAATATTTATGTCTCTAAGTCCTCTAACGTACGCAGCATGTTTGCTGTTTTTACTATATTTCTTCTAAACAGTTGGGTATCCTCAGCTAACCCAACAGTTAATCGCTCAACACGAGCCACTCCAGACTCCTCACTGTTTGCGTTTTCTGCCAGAATATTGTGTAACCACCTCACGCTCTTCGCCCTAAATTCATGAAATGTTCAAGAGCTTTGCGTAAGCTGTGTTTGTGGAGCTGTTCAGGGCCCTTCTGTTCATCATTCCGTTATATTAGGGGCAGATTTTCCCCGATATTGAAATTTCCGAAGTGGTGGTGGTGTGGCAACAACTGTTGTTGCCGTGGTAATACTAGAAAAATAATAAATTGCGTTAATAATGTGTTAATCAATACATAAACCAGTATATGAAAACTCAATTAAGTATCGTATACCCACTTTTCAGAATATCGCGAAAAGTCATCCTCCACATCGCTATCTCTGATAGAGATAACTGGAATACTTTCAAGTGAAGACGTGAGGAGTGGTTCCGTGGGCTAGTGGCTCAAACGTGGTTGCACCAACATATTGTGTAATATATTGATTTTCTTCATTGATAGTTTGAATTTTTTTTAGTTGAAGCCATCATGACTACTACTAGGTATGAATGAGTATACGCATAAAACTTTAACATTATATATATATATATATATATATATATATATATATATATATATATATATATATACGTAGATCTGTTGTCGCTAACAAAATTGCTAACAAGTGGAAGTGGCTGGTTCGAAGAACTAACCTGTGCAAGCAAAGATTATAAACTCTAATGAACGCAACATAATCTAGACATGAGAAATCATTTCATACGATGTCAGCAAGGTTAAGTTAATAAATATTTTTGGTAAACGCTAGTAAAGATAATAAACAAAGTGCAATGTATGCGTCTGTCGGAACTGAAGTTCTTGTGAATACTATTGCAACGCAACTTAAATAATGTTAATAATAATAAAAATAACTTTCTTTATCCTGGTGTGGTTCAGCTAGTAGCTGTTTCTCTCAACTAGTCGAAAAAAGAGTACAATACAAAATAAATTAATGCAATAAAGGGCATGAAGTTGAAATTGAAGCAAAGTTTCTTTTTTTAGTATATTATTTTTAATGAGAAATGTAATGAACTAAAGCGTGTGAAAGTATTCTGTGATCATACGTAACATATGTCAATCACCCCAACAAAAATCGGCAAAGTACCATAAAAGTGAAATATGATACCAAATGTTATATATGCATAAAACAAATTATAGATTTTGGGGTAATTCAAAAACATCCAAATAGGAAACTAACTCTAAGGGTTTACGATAGATATCTGTCTCGTGCAGAACCTACTTAGTAACCTTGACAATTTCTGTCTTAATTTATAGCTTTATAGCTATTTATATCTATAATTTTTTTAAAGTCAAATACAAGTTATAACAGATTATATTTGACCTTGAATGCGGGTTTATATGACTATATAACCAGATAGAGAGCATTTTTATACAAGTCAGTATATTGCACTCGTGACGAGAATTTTAATTGTAAACCTAAAGTACTTCTATCGTTACTTACAGTATTAATTTCTACGTATCAGTTATAACTAATAAAACATTTCCGTAATCAGCAGTACATCCCTCAGATTTTTGCATTGTTGGATATAGTTTTGAAGGTAACTATAAGAAAGATTATACTAAGTAGTAGTGGTATTGTTAACTTAACAAGACGTATTATTCCATTGTTGAAAGCAAAAAATTAATTTGTAACGAACATCCGTATAATTAACACTAATATTAAGCTATTGTAAGATATAATTCTTTGATGTAGAAAACTTTCGATGTTTTTTAAGTTAACGTCGGAAGGGATATAAATTCATTATTTGATAATATATGTGAATTTTAATTAAAAGAGAACAATTTGAAAATAATGAATAATAGGAAAATTTGGTACAGGACGCTGGCTCTTTACAAAGGTGAACGTTGTTTTAGCACGAAATTTCATTCAACCACAAAATCATGTTATCGAGTTGAAGACCTTTGCCATAAAAAATTATGTCAGTGACATTGACAAAAATCTACGTGAGTGGTATAATAAAAATGTTTATTATAAATTACAACAAAAATTAGAGGAGTTTTTCGAAAGGAATTTCGGTTGAGCATTACATGAGGTTTTACATTTAATGGTTAATATTAGTACCAATGCTCTATTAAGAATTCTTTCAACTTACGTTAAAGTTCCTTACTTCATAGCAGTAAAGCATGCGGTAGTAAATGTTAAAACCGATGACAAGTATTGCTTTTTGTAGGATGTGGTTTCGGCATTACATCCTGTACAACATTATACGGATAGGGTTCAGTTATCCTTATTTTAGACATTTTTTGAATTATGATTCAATTCACTTCCCCATTAAACTAGATGATGTAAAAAATAGGAAAAATTAGACAACCTCTTCATTAATTTGTTTTGCATTCAAGGAAAAAGTATATTACCATCTGTATTAAGTGAAAATCGAAATAGTGACAGGAAGGTTATAAATCTTTCAGTAATTTCTATTATCATGCTGCTGGTTTTTGCCGATGTTATTAATACAAAAAAATACTGCTTATCATTTCACTTGTTTCTAAACAACTATCGAATAAGAAGTGCAAGAAGTTTATTTGTTACCGATGTTTAAACCATTTTTCTTCAGATTGCCTTCTAGAAAAACATGTCACTCACAGTTATTAACTTAATCAACGCTCTGCTAGGCTATGAAATGAATTTGCAATTGAGATATATTCTATTTAACTCCAAAGATACATCCTTTAGCATTGATTACTATTTGAAGTGTTCATACAACGATTCTTTATCTCGATTTGGACTATAGGGTTTGTTAAACAGCTTCAACGTATTGCACATTGGACCACGAAATAATCAATAAAATAATTCCTTTGGATACTTTGTCACTTTGTGGGAAATCATTTACTGATTCTGATGTATAAGTTAGAGCCCATAATCATTTTACAGGACCATTTCGCGGGGCATCACAGCAGAATTGTAACCTAAACTATAAAAAATATTTTTGCCTGTAGTATTTCGTAATTTAGCAGGTTATGATTTCCATTTCATAATTGGAGAATTGGCTACTGCTCCCGGTTGAATTTCAGTGCTGCCTGTAAACAAAGAAAGTAATAGGAGGCACTAAAATTAAGTTTAGATTTATTGACTCATTCAGATGTATGAAAAGTTATCCAACTATTTGAAAAATGATAAACGAAATGATACCAGAGCTAATTTTCTCTGCTAGTTTGCAAAGGTGGATTTCCCGATGAGTACATTGAATACATTAAGTGGGACCAGCCTCCCTCCCTAGGAGGCATTTTACAGTCACCTTAATAATGAAAGAATCAATGAGGCGAGTTTTGCACATGCGGACAGCGTTTGGAACAAATTTAATATTAATTCATTGGGCGAATACTCGGATTTGTATCTAACCACGAATGTTCTGCTTTTAGTTTACGTCTTCAAAAATTTTCGTAAAACTTGTTTAAGTACTTATAAACTTGATTCCCCACTATTGTACGGCCACCAGTTTAGCAAGACAATAAGCGTCAAACAGATCACGATAAATGGTTATAAACATGTTTTGTTTGATGGTAACGTAGTAAAGCGATATCAACATTTAATTAGGTCAAAGAAACATGATGTGTTTACAATCAAACTGAATAAAGCAATACTTAATCCTTACGATGGTAAACGATCAGTAAATTTTAATTTCGCCGATACTAGACATAACTTTACACAGCATTTTATATTTCTCTTCTGTTTCAGAAAACAATTTTATCAGTATGAGTAGTCCTGAAAGCAATTGCATGAAGTTACAGAAAGTACCTGAAGGGTTCTTTGATGGGGAGGTGCTCCCTTGAAAGCTATTTACTTGTACTGAATATATTATAACACATTGTTATTCCTGATGAGTGTTTTAATTGGTGTGCTATAAATTCAAAGTGTACAAATGAAGTTATTATTAAGACATTATTTGATACAAAAATTAAATTAGACAATACCATTATAACTTTTATGAAATTGTGTGTTAATAAAGGATACAATTCATTAGCTTTAAGGAAGTAGATAAGAATTTAGACGATATGAATTTACTTGGTGACGTGCCACTTAAAATGAATGTATACACTTTATTGTAGGGTGATGATCATTCATTGTGTATGTAGGCAAATATTAAGAATAGAAAATATTAATTCTGCTTATAAAGGCACTTTATTTATTATAACTGAATGTATTGAGAATTACAAGTGCCTCGATATTTTGATTGAAGTATTATTGGAACATAACATCAGCTATTAGTTTCAACCGTTGTGAAATCATGAACGTCACAAAATTTACAGCTGAACATTAGAAAGGATTCATAAATGTAAAATAAATACAAATTCCTGCATGGAATGGACATGTGGACCAGATTCAGGAATATGAATTTGACAAGAAGCATTTTAATTATGGTATGTCGACATCAATGCATTTTTATTTATACTGCATAAAAAACGACTGGTTGGTTTTTCAGTCAGACTATATTCATATAGTTCTTCTACTATTTATATGTCATTTGTGAAATTTATGTTTCTCGACAATTTTTCTGTCCACAATACCTCTAGATCACATACTAGTTGAAGTATATCATTCCAATATTTATATTCAATCGGTCTGTTTAATTCCTTGGAAAACATAGCCCGCGTCCTTTAGTTGTGAGTGATGATGATGGTGATAGCAAGGGTTTGATTATTTGTGTATACTTTTTGCTGCAGCTTCCTCGAATTTGTCCACTTACATCATAATCCCGCGTTTCGCCTTGCAACATTCGTATCTTCTAAAATCCTTCTATAATTATTTCTATCTTTTAAATTTACTAGATTTAAATTGAGTTCACTCATCGTAAGTGGATCATATACATCTGGAGTCCTTTTATACGTGATACCTTTAATAACCTTCCTGTGATTGTAACGGGTGTATTACCCATTGTCCATTGGTCTGTTTTGGTATCATTGTGGACTCCTTAAGTACGATCAATAGCAGTTGCAGGATCCCTCATAATACGTTAAACGTGTCACGCGTCTAACCTACCACGTAACATAAATATAAATGAATGAGTGAACTCGGCTGGTAACTAAGTAAAACGGTCAAATGACGGTTGTGCACTTGGATAGCGTGGGTGTTTTGGAGCGTAGATAATTTATTAGATTGATTTAGGTTAGAAAGACGAAAGGAAGAAGTTGTAGTAGTACACGTAACTAATATAATGAGCAAAGTCTGAGCGTCACAAGCTTTAATAAGAGAAAATTGATTTTATGAGCGAGAGTCCCCTACATCTTGGAAGGGAAAGAAGGGAGACATCAATAAACACACGACAATTACCCTGGTAATCTTATATTAAATAAATGTGACCAAAAGGTTATCACAGATCAATATAAATAATTAACAATTGATAATTCATCACAGGTCAAGGCAAGTTAATTATATATGCCTTTAAACAAATCTTTCTAAACACAACTTGAATTAATACCATTCCCCGAATCGCCTTATGGCGGTAAAATAAAGCCTGGAGTCCTTTGAACTTGAGCTAGCAGGCTAGTGAGAGTAGTAGTTTGCTTTCATGGAAATATGAACAGGTGTTTTTTGGGTTTAATGTTAATGAGCTCCTTTTTAGTTGTTTTCATTTTGTTATCTGGATTGATTTTATTTACTCTTTCAGTTAGATGGTCTATTAGAGGCTTATAAATACTTTTAGCTGTTCTTTCATTATCCATGCGAGTAGTTTTAATACTGTTGTACTTTGCTGTATTATTTTACGAGCCTAAATAATTTTTTGCTTTAATATCATCTCCCTATTATACACTGTAGCAAAACGGGTTCGCTAAATAGGTACAGCTTTACCCTGAACAGATAGGTGTTTATACTACACTGATAGCTGTTAATACCTCATCAATAACCACTAAACTACTGAAAGCAGCTTAAGGTCCCGAACCAATTTAATGCTTATGGTGGAATTCATACGATCCTCATACACATGTTTTAGGTTTAATTCATCTTGCTCAAGTAATACAATTATATTCGCATTATCAGGAATTAATTGATTTGTAATTTTACTGAGGTTGACCCAAACAGAAACAGTCAATATCGTTATGCATTCCGATAGAAAAATATGCCCTCATGTTATTTTGCCTTTTACAAGCGGTATCATCGAAAATAAAAATAGTTTGATTTTGCACAATTAGGCTCAATCACATCTTGATTATCACTGAAAGTAAAATAACCTATATCCTTCATTGGAAGTAAGATTTCTTGTAAAAGTTTTTTTTTTGTTTTGTCACAATTGGGGAGGCTGCATATAGTACCACGTATATTACTAGGAAGTAAATCATCATGTTTTGGAGTACTAGATCTTTCATCTGCGACATAATTATGAATTGGAGGTTTTTTTTCCTGAGCAACTACTTTCATTGTTAGTGGATCGAATAAAACTAAACGAATAACTACAACGTTCATATTTATGTACTTGACACACCGAGTGCATATTACAATTAAAAATTATTATTAATTTTGTTAAATACATAAATAAAAAGATTACCTGGAGTATGATTTGAACCTACGACCTGTACTTTGCTAGAGTAGCGCGCTAACCAACTGCGATATCGTAGTACAAGCCCCAATCGATGTAAATTTTACCTGTATGTATGTAGAGCTGATGTAAATTCTAAATATTACAACAATTATAATTTTTTTAGATCTCCAGTGAGTGGGGTGTACTGCACAATTGGATCTTAGAGAATAAGACCATAGACAGCGATTCCATTATCGAAAGGTGTTAGAGATTTCATTTTCAATTTGATGTCTACTGTGGAGTCTTTTAAGGATTCATTTTGTTTAGAGCAGTCCATTACAAGTACTGGAGATGATTTGAATTCAGGATAGTGGAATAATGCACCTTTATCATCTTCACCATAGTGTTCACATCGGAATTTCAAAAACTTGCGATAGGCAGGTATGTATTGATTAGCACTGAAGTTCAAATGCATTGCTTCATGTGGACAATACTCAGAATTCAGATATACTTTAAGGTTTCTGATCACAATTTCCGGTCCGTGCTGACTTTGTGTACCTTTTACTTTATTGGAACGCTACAATTATCCAACGTGGTTTTTTAGTTGCGTTGACCTTTTTATTCTCCATATGTCTGAGGTTGCTTCTTTTAAAGCAGGTAACTCATGTAACTCCCATCGACGAAATGGAGCAGTAATAATGGGGTTATATTGTTTCCTTGAAACAAGTTTCGCAGCATCACTAAGTGTTAAGTGTGGTACTCTCCTTTGAACTTGATTTAAGGTTGTTGCTGCATCAACGTCACCATAGTAGCAGTTTGCATTGCTTCTAGATCGAAATAAAATCAACTCTTGACGCATATTCACGATTACTTAACGATAATCCTCTATTATTCCAAATATGTCGTTCTTTGGTAAGCATACTTTAAAAGAGTTTTTTTCATTTTGCTCATCGAATTCTACTTGTAATGGTTCTTCATTCTTTGGTGAGGATCCCAAATGGCTTAGTGCTTTGCTCTTGCTTGCCGTATAACATATATACCCCTTAAGTGTAAATGTTATGTCTGGAGTTTCTTCGAAAAGAAAGTTGGGAAAATTATTGGTTAAGTTGCATGACTTTTTGTCATCTTGTCTTTTGAGTTACATTCTATGTACAGAAAGCTATCGTAGGTAGCCGTAATTAGATCTTGACTTTGAATTAAGATGCGTATTTCTTCAGAAGGTCCATATTTATAAGATCCACACGAAAAATAAGTGTGAATACTTGATTTAATTATACTATCATCAAAATGTACATTTTGAAAGACGTTTAATGATTCAACCATTGGTCGGTGAGGTTAAAAAGTATTTCTCTGAGGATGTTAACCGCAATGAAGGCTGATGACTAATTAACGGCTTACTGTAGGGTTGGCGTCTTTCGTACTAATTTTTTAAAGGTGAAATTGGTCCTTGATTAATTCTCAGACCCATGTTCTTTTAGTTCCAGGTTCACTTTCCCCCTTTTCATTAGTCAAATTAATTGTTATATTACTAACTATGTCTGTTATCTATACGATAACCTGGTGGAACTGAAACGTCAATCTCATATAATACTTTTGCAGGTTTCCCGTTTCGATAAGGTTCTTGTGTAATGTTGCACTCTACGTGTGGATTAGTGTGTTTAGGTATTTGGATATCTAACGCAGTACGTATGAAAATTATTTGGTTCTTATATTTTAGTCTCAAACCCCTAGCATGCGACAAATGCTATTTTCTTTAGTAAAGTCGGTTTCAAATGAACTGTTTATTTTACATCTAAGTATATTGTTGTTTGCTAAAATGTTAAACTTTCCTTTGGACATCTCAGATAATTACTAATTTCATCCAACTCAAATGCACCGTGTGGAACATTAATCACTCGCAAATGAGGACCATAATACTGGTAACCAGGTAAATACAATTCATCCGGAAGGTTATTGATTAGGGTATTCACTAAACCACCTGTAATCGTTCGCTTTTTACCTAACATTGTTTACCTACATGATGGTTAAGACAGGATATTTATACCCATAAATGGAGATCACAAAAACAAATCATAGTTATTAACACTTATTTATTTAGTAAATGCTACACATTAGATAAGCAGAACGATAATACAATATTTCCATTAAGCATACAGTACCATGTGAATTAATGTTATACTTACATCATCATCTCTACCATGGAATTGTTTCTCACTAAAACGACGGTAGTCAACAACTTGTATGAACTTTTCATAGAAACACACCATATTATAAGATTCAAGAAATTACAATCTATAGCTGATTATACGTTTTAAATTGAATAGTTCTTCTGCACTATGAGCATTGAATGTGCAAGAACAGCAGTTCTTTCTGCCATAACAGTTTTCACAATTCTGTCATATCCTATAATCAATTCCCAATTATAATAAATACCACGCTTACTAGATGGAGATTCATACTGTTGATCATAAATTATATGTTCTTCTTCATTTACGTTTGACGAATCAATTTTATTTTCAATTTCTTGGAATCGGAAAAATTGTAAATTTACAAATGAATGCCATATTAGAAGTCCGTTTGATTCCTTCACGTCTAACATCTTATTATTGCTTTGATTACAGTTGCCAAACCCCATACGCACTGTTGGTGCAAGGTTGAGGTGTGTACTATATCCAATTTCCATATGTTTTGTATGATGAGTATCGTTCGATGGTTTATAATAAGCACAATCTATTAAGTATACATTAGCTGCTTGTTTATACACTTCCGATAAATCGTTCTTATGTTGAAATAACGACCAGTCAGTGTTAGAAGAATAATAGACAACAATAACATCACAATGTTAAGTTGTTATTATTCACATTGTTACTACAACTATGTAGGGTATCCACATATAACGGTGAACTTCTGAGTTTTGATGGTCTCAGAAATGATTTTATTGCGGCTTGCATTATAATTAGATAACGACTTTACTTGCGTGCAATTGCACTACGACTAAGCACTGTTTAAGAAATGATTCTGGTTAACTTGCATATGGTGGAGTTGTAGTACTACTATTAAAAACAAAATGTCATGCTTGTTGTTTGTTTTCCGGCTGCATCCACACATCCTTCATGTTTAGTAACGTTTTAAATTTTTCAGTTCGAGTTTCTTTCTTGAAATACTCATAAAAGCGCTGAGGTAATACATATTTAAAATCATCCGTGTCCACCACTATACGTTCACTGCACGTAGTATTAGTTATCGCCACATTCACCACCACTTTATACTTTTTCGATATCTCGAGGTCACATGCATTTTTAAAGGGTTTGCAATAGGTGCTTTGGTTTAACCCTGCAAATTCTATGTTTAACAATTAAAAGTTGCTAACTGACTGATCTCAACACACCTCGTTGCGGTTTATATAAGAAAAATGTACCCTTGACTTGAATACCTATCAGAACATGTTTCAACTTGTCAAATATTCACCTTGAGCTACTTTTAGTTTAAACAACTATTTGAGTTTGACTCAATCTAGGCATTACATGAAAGATTTAACCTTGACCTACTTTTTTCCATAGGCAACAACAAACTATCCCTCAGAGTATTTATATTTCTAAGAATTTTAATATGATACCCCCTGCAGGTCAATAATCTTTAACTTTCAAATCCTATTTTTAGATTTGTAGGAAACATGATGACCTTCCATTTTTAGATTTAAATTTTTACCTTTACATTTTGACCTTGAAGAGCTTAAAATTTCCCGCCAAAGTTTGACCTTGAAAATTTTAAATACCTTACATTTCTCACAACCAGATAGATGATTAACTGTGATCTGTGTAAGAACCCGCCTTACTATACAGACAACGATTCACAATAACGATTGACCTTGAGTCTAGAACCCCCCCTATATTACTAATACAAAAAACTTTGAACGTTGGATTAAACCTTCGGAATCTTTAACAACTCTAGTTTTTGGTTACGAGCCACATACATTTTCTTTGCGCAATGTATACAGAATTACCAAACGTTTCGTTAGACTATTACCTCATATCACGGTCGTAATGTAACGTCCCAATTTTTGGCTATCATTACCTTAATGTAAGTTTTTAATTCTTGTTAATGTTTGTAAATATATTTACATTACTTGGGTGTATTTAGGCATCTTTTTCCTTTCAATAATCAAATTTTTGTGGATATGTCGATGTTTTCTCCTTAGTGTAATAATTACGAATATCCGTGTACATATTGTTATCGTCTATAATGGGTCACATCAATTTTGTTTTATGCGCAACGCGATGTTAGGTCATTTCCGTGCAGTCTATCTTGCGACGTGCACGTATCGTGACTACCATCCATAAGGTATGGAATTGCTGTTAATTACATCTTTTTATTATACGTAATAGGGAAAACCCTCCCTTGTGTTGAAAAACTGTCTTGAGGTAAGAGAATTTTGTAATTGAAAACATAGTTTTATTCATTTTAAGGAAGCTTGGTCGTATGATGTCATGAAGTAAAAGAATGACTTGCATTATAATACAATTTTATCTTGAAGAGAACTTACATCGGAGATACCTTTTGTTTTGTATCATTAAATAGTAGGCCAGACCACGTTACGCCTGCGGTTAGTGAAGCCCCTTTAGTAGTCACAACATTTGTGCTAGTTACCTTGATTCGAGCATACATTATGTTTACCTTTACCTTACTAAGATTATTTTACCTGGTGTTTATAACATTGTCATGAAACGAAGTTTTCAACCGCAATTCATTTGCTTATAATGTATTAACTTTATTTTGTGTGTAAAACAAGCAAGTACATATCCTGTTTAGTGCAAATTACGTTTTATTAAGTGGACTAATTAGATGAATTGATTTACGAACATTAAAGTAAAGCTAATCTAATATTGTTTCGGAAGTTTGAATACGGTTGTAATGAAAAGAAAACAGTTAATGTTTTCTTAGATAAACATATTTGAGTGCATAGCCTTCTACACAAGGATAGCTTATATGTTATGCATACTTTAATTAATTAAGAATTAGTTTACTACCGTAAAGCTTTGCGAAACATTAGGTACTGTCTCTATGCTGGAATTAATTAGCAGACGTCCGTCTATTTTATTAAATACACTAATAAATACATGTGGTATTAAGGTACAACTTTCACAATTTATGTTGTATTTTAATTACTTAACTTATAAAAATAGAGTGGCGCCTAACGATGTTCTTACTCAGTATAGGTATGGAGATATCTCTGCCTCCCTTGCTGAGCTAGACCGTGGTGCAAACTTGCCTTTTTATTTAAGCGATAGTTTCTCTTTGTCTAAGTTACCTTCCGAGAGGAAGTAATTTAATTTTTTCATTTCTTATAGTAACACAAATCGAAACATTTAATAAAAATGTATATAATACATAAAAAATATACGCGGTTCCTACCGAAAACTAGTTAACATAAATACCTTCTAATTAATTTGTATTACTTGAATAAGATTTACAAATCAAAAATACAATGATGTAATTATTAATTGATTAAACCCGTATGTCATATCAATGCAACAAGAAATACCCAAACCGTCATTGGAGTTTGAAGTAAGTACTTGCTCTGTGTCAATAATCTCAGAGTTGAAGTAATATTACGTATGCGGGAAAGTCGTATTGTCCAACTTCTTGGCTTTGATAAGTGTTTTCGGCAAGGGTAATTTTGATAGACTCGTGACTACGTAATTACCAAAGCTCTCAAACTCATTAATAGACTGTTTTTAAAAAACACTTTGCGTAATCTTGCTTAATTCCTTTACAACTTTCGGCAAATGCTATAATTTCTTCTTCTTAACAAGTGGCTTTGCTTTTAACTCATCTATACCTGGTTGCTGTTTACCTCTTATCCGGGCAAGTATTTTTAGTAACGCAACCGGACAGTGTGGGTCCGATGAACCCACCTTCTTTAGATACCTTTTTCATTACTCTCTTGTACTAAGTAGTTATTACTGGAATATATTTACAAATTAAGCTTACATAAACATTATTATATAAAAGAAAACTATTTATTGCAGTTATTACAGATAATAATAGCAGTGACAGAATGTTCTAAATTTACCACTAATAGCAAATTACTCATAATCCATAAGTAGGTAATGACTAAAAGACTATCTTGAACATTATCTAACTGCCAAATGACTTAGATTACTCTACAAAAATTCCATACTAATTGCATTTTTCATAACAATTAGCCTTGAAAACAAAGTAACTCTCAAATCCGCTAATCATTCTGATAAATATGTAATCAATTATGAAAATATTATATACATGAGATGCATCAATTGTAACCACCACGCGAGGGTCCATTGGACTCACATTGCCCGGTTACGTAAGTTTTATATAACAATAATTATTTATTGAAAAGTAGATCAAGTTTCCCACTTTTGACAAAAGGAAAACTTAATTAATACTATTTCCATGGAAACCATACCGGTATTTTGTCAAAAATTAAATAATAATCGAGATATGCCCATTTGTAACACCGCGTGGGTCCGTTGGACCCCAGTTGTCCGGATAAGAGTTAAGCGTTAAAGTTCTTAGCTGGAGGCGTTTGTGTCGGCTCAGAATCACATGGTACTTTATTTGGATCATTTGATACTTCTACTAACCACTATTTGACATGAAATTTTAAACGTCTATCTGACATAGATTGCTGTTTTCGTGTTGCATAAGTATCCCAAAGAATTTTTATTAAAATTATTTCATTTTTTTAGTTTCCATTTTGTACGTTGGAAGGTGATGTTTTGTTCCACACCAGATATTTTATAATAAGTTAATTACAAACATAGGCAACATTGTAAAAACCAAAACAATAATCTACATTAAGCAGACGTTTAAATCTTCATGCCAAATTGCAAAGCCGCCCGCTTCTATAAAAATTTCGATAACACAGTTCAAGCATATTCAATCATATTTATTTAATTTGTACACTTATATTTTGTATTAAGAAACTTTATAAAGAAAACAAATTAAAATTAATTTTTCTTTGAAGAATACGTCTAGATATTTTCTTATAAAATTAATCGTTATTCAGATACCGAAAAAAATTGAACAAGCACTTAAATTCCACCTTAGGAACTTTGTATCGCTTAATTACGCATCGTATCAATAGATTAATTGCATAAGACATAATTAATCGATACGTTTAAGGTCTATATCTAGGTATTTTTATATCTTTGGAATATGCAGCAGTTTTAGTAATATTTGATAATAAATCCCCTCTCCTCCCCTGAATTTCTTCCAGGAGAAACGAAAATTTACATAACATAACATTCACGCCATTCCCTTGCGGGGTAGGTAAAACGATACATGCCTCTTATTTATTTTTCATTTACAATCTTTCTACATGCTTTTCTATCTCAACATACCTCCCAAGTTTTCGCAAGATTCATGTATCGGCTCTAACATACCCTTTTATTTTTAAAACTCCTTATCATTTCTTTTGTCATACATTCTACCGCATTCCTTACGTTGTTTATTCTCTGAATGTGGCCAAATCAACCAAGTGCACTACTTCTATACCTATCTATCGTCGCCTTTTCCTCGCCACACCCCTTCGTTATACACACATTCTTCATGGAGTCCCTTCTCGTTTTATCCCATACCCACGGTAGTTATTTTTCTTTCGTGTCCTTTTTGATATACCCATGTCTCACTTTTATACAGTACTGACGTTACAAACACGCCATTATAGGTTGCTCGTTTCGCAGCTAAGTGCATTATTTCGTTTCTCATCATCGTCCACATACTTCCAATCATTCCCCTTACAGAATTTGTAAGGATTCGTAAAATTCTTATAATAAATTTTCCTATCCTAGTAAATAATTGCTATCAAATCTTATTTTCTTTTTCCTTCCGCAACTGTAATATCATTGTCAATAACTGTTATCAGTTGCACACTGATTTCCCACTCCATTCGAATCTCTTCATAAATACCCGACCACCTGCATTCCAACTTCACTTATTACTTATTATTACCAGTTATCAATGCTTCTAGGATTAAATTATAAATGAGTAGATGTGGAGTGGCTTACATATTATTCGTCGAGGCCATCCATTGTACCATCTGCAGTAAATATTCTACCTAGGTATACCAAGTAGCCCCCCACTTGTTCAACCATTTCATCATGCAGGGTAAGTGCTTTATTCTCCTTTTCACATTCCCGATTGAACACCACAATCTTAGTTTTATTCACGTTCACCTTTAAGTCCAAGCTCTCACAGACTATACCAAACTTCCTCAGAGCAGCTTTTAGCTCATCGCAGTGTCACTTAATAAAACTGTGACATCTGCGTACACCAGGGCCCGTACATTTACGTTACCAACCATTACATCATTTGTATAAGTACATGCTTGCCTAACACATTTATCCATGTATACATTGAAGACCACGGTGATATCACACAGCCATGTCTCCCTACTTACGCTGAATTTATTTAATATTTCCCACAGCTTCTCCCTATTCCCTCTGCCATATGCTTTCTCCAGATCTACAAACGCACAGTACAGCTTCCTTTATACACTTCAACACATTTAGATCACCTGCTGGAGAGCAACCATCTGATCAACACATTCTCTCCGTAGCATGAAACCACCCTGCACATCTCAAATCCTAGTTTGTGTGCTCGTACTCCATCAATCAGTACTCTTCCAAATACTTTACCAGGTACAGTGAGTAGACTTATTCCTCTATAGTTTTTGCAACCACTCCTGTTCCCTTTACTGATATACAGTGGTACAATGATCACGCTCTTCCAATCACTTGGCATTTTTCTACACTTAAGGCACACATTGAATAATTCACTAGAATGAAGGAAATTAAAAAAATCGCTCGAGCAAGCTCTCGTGATTTTTAGTAGTACGCATAAAGTATTAATTGTAATATAAACAGTAATATACCTTATTGATAGTTAAAACTGAAGGCTTTTAAGTTACTAACAGTTTTTACTAACGAGTGAAAGTTAGCATTTATTTGTCCTTTAGTAAATCACAATACAAACAATTTTAGTTGTTGAAAACATTTATAACTTTTTAGCATTAAAAAAACGAACTGTTTAATAGTGCATTATTATGTCTCTAACTTTGCTAGATGAGATTAAACTAACTGGTATGTAAGCACGTGCATAACAGTTTTAAACCTAAAAACCTCTTAGTCACGTTCTTCCACATTTTCGGCGACATTCGTGCCATATACTGTAGTGTATAATCATTTCTTTTAAATCTTTTTGTATTATTGACCTTTCCGTGCTAAATTGTGTTATGTAAATTCGCCCAATTTCAACCTAGCGCGTAACGTTATTTTATTGTTTAATTACATTTGATGATATTTTTTAGATAAATGATTAATTGGAACGATCTCAATGTTTCAAACGATTTAGGGTTCAGAGATAAAGAAATTTTATTATTTATTGTGTATTCGTTTAAGTTTAGCTATGGATGTAACTGAATTAAAGAATAAAAAACTCGCACTTAAGATGTAATGACAAGGGATAACAAGCACAATTAGCAATATAGCTAATATCTGAGGTATACGTGGAAGAAGTGGAAGAAACATTTTTAACGCATTTCTTAGTAAAAGTAAAGTTAAAAAAGGAAAGGTTAAGCCGTTTAATTTCCTCTCTAGGCTGCTTGAGCTTTCTAAGCTCCTTGAGCCACATACATACATACATTAGTTAATTTACATGGTGGGGTTACGGATGGGTGCGGTGAGAATAGGGCAGATAGCAACTGAGTTAGGGTTCTGAGGGAAAAGTTACTACCCCATCATTCGCACATGATGTGCGTATACACAGGGACCATTTCGCTATATGTATGTGAGGAAAACGGTCACGGGAATTGAATTCATTACCTCCCGATTACTAAGTAGATTTGTAACTGGTCCTCCAGCTCGAGTGATTCGCTGCTATTGCGCATGTTTTTTGAAAATGAGAGTTTTTTATGTAATTGTTAAGAAATTACGTAAAGTGTCAGTTTGATTCTGATTCAGATCGAGTCAGGTCTGTATTGGCATGAGTATAATTGTCAAGTTTAGTTATGTAAATATAAGAAAATTAAATAAAATTAGTTCTTTTCTGTTACAAGTCTCATCGAGTTCTCCAGTAGAGTGTTTTCAAGTAAGGCAATTAAGAAAACACATACTTTATTCAGTTAAATATACAGTCCACTTAAATCGGAGTAACATTTTTGGTCCTTCGAGCCGGATAGTTTCAAGCCAGACCGAGTAAATTCGAGATTTACACAAGACACAGGCAACGCCGGACGCTGCGGTATCTATTATATTATAAACATTACGATCTGGGTACTGCTCGGTCGTTAAGGCTTCTTACCCTCTTCTAATTTTAGTTCCTATCCAACAAAATTGCCCAATCTTAAAATATAATTTATATTACACATTTATTCAGTTTGTAAATTTCTATAAAAATAATATGACAAGTAGTACTATACCACCCTTACAAATTAGGTTAGATAAATGTGAACCGTTATAGGATAACTTTTAACAATTAACAAATTTACATGCTTCTATGGAGGCAGCGCGTAAGGATGATGACCAAATCAATTTAGAATTAGACGAACGGGAGAGTTTTGAAACTGATTATTTTTCTATTATTTCACAAATTAAGCATTTTGTAAAATCTTTCAATAACAAACACGCTGATAATCTATTCTAAGCAAACAATTCGTTTCAATCAAATAACAGTAATTTAGAATCTGTTAAGTTACCAACAATTAAATTACCAACTGCGACAAATGGTTAGAGTTTCATGATGCATTTAAATCAATTATTCATGAAAGTAACGAAATTTCCGAAACTCAAAAATTATATTTTCTTAAATCATCTCTTGCCGCAGGAATCATTAAATCAATAGAGGTGCGTAGATAATTATCAAATTGCAAGGAAAACTATAACAGAACGATTAATTTTTCACAGTTTGTTAAGGGGTATATATTTGAGATTAACAAAATTCATACCGAATCATGTTTTGATTTACGAAATTTATACGATACTATTACAAAGAATTTGAGAACAATGAGAGTATTAGGACGACCCTGCAATGCATGGGATGATATAATTTATTTAATTACATCTAAATTACATGATATTGCTTTATTTGAATGGGAATCTTTAAAATGCAGTAATGAATTTCGCACAATGCAAGAAATGAATAACTTTCTAGATAAGAAATGTAAATTATTAGAAAAACTTCGTTACAATAGTAAGTTTCGAGGTTCAAAAACAAACGTTAAGCAATTTAATTCAAACAAAAGTAAAGAAATAGATTTAAGTAATATCAAAAACTATTCGTTTGTATTGTAAAAAGGACCACTCAATGCAAATGTTCGGAATTTTTAAACCTGTCCTCAGCGCTAGAACTTCAGCTGTAGAAAAAAGGGGAAATCACACGGTACGTAACTGCAGAGCAACCTCTTGTAGGAATCGCAATGAAAGACACAATACTTTTTTACATATTATTAATGTCTCTAACAATGACAATTTACCTGCTCAATCCTCTTCTAAGAACAAAATTGCAATTACAATGCATTCTTTTTAAAATGTGTTACTGTCAGCAGCAACAGCTTTAATACCAGATAAACTAGGTAATTTACATAACTGCAGAGTTCTATTAGACAACGGTTCACAAAGCAACTGTTATGTTCTAAGCTAGGATTGAAAACAAAAAATGTAATTTATGCAATTAGTGGCGTAGGAAAAATATTACAAAACCTATCAAATAAAGTTACAATATGTATTAACTACGTTAATTCTAACTTTTCTAGTACAATTATATGCCTAGTGTTGACAAGATAACTGAATAATTAACAACACATTCTTTTAGTAAAAATTATGTAATTAACGTGTAATATTCAATTAGCCAATCGTACATTTAGTAAAAACGATTCAATAAATTTTATTGGGAGCCGCTATATTTTGGGAAATCTTAAACAAAAATAAAATTACATTAGGTCTTGAAAAACATGTTCTACAGGATACAAAATTGGGCTGGATTATTGGCGGCAATATTCAGTTCCACAGTGATGCGATAAAGAATATATCAAAGCGTACTTTTACATCTTGTGCTGATAATGAATGTAAGCTAGAAGATACGAACACAATATTCTGGACAATAGAGGAATGCAATCTTAATAAACTTCATATGTCGGTTAATGAAAAATACTGTGAAAATTATTTTCTAGATTCATATCGACGCCATCCTTCAGGTAAACTTGTTCTGAAGATGCCATTTAATGCTAATTTACAATTTTTAGGCGATTCTAGACAAAATGCGTTGAGTAGATTTTTACCACTGGAAAGAGGCTCAAAACTAATCCAACTTTAAAGGTTCAATATAGTAGTCAATTTATAGTAGATTATATTGATTTAGGCCACATGACAGAATTTGATAGCACGATAGCTTCCGCGAAAACAAATTCAGGTTATTCACTTAAACGATGAACAACAAAAAATAATCTGTCAGATTAACGTTTAAAACTTCATGTCAGATAGATATTTTTTTTTGTATTCGTGGACCGAGATCTAGACACAAACGGATATGTCAGGCATCTCTCTGCGCATCAACTACTAATGGTTATTAACACTACCTGTCATTAGAATTTTGAACTACTAAAATAATTCCACCTTTAGAAAGAGATCTTTAACGTGTCAATCGTCGTATTGCCACGGGACCTACAGGTTTACTTCCAATCCGAAAAGAAGGAGTGCTCTGATTTTTCCCCGTTTTAGAGAAACGGCGACCTTGACCAGGTTTGACAACGCGCCGCTCGGGTGAAGGGCAAGCACTCTAACCATTCCATCAACGAGGCATCAATAATGCAGTAAAACCATTTTCATAAATATTTAAATAATTTTTTGACTTACCTTGCGTTATATTAAGAAACATTATAAAGAAAAGTTATGTAAAATTAAATTTTCTTTAAAAAACACGACTAAACCTTTTGTTATAAAATTAACCGTTATCCTGATAGTGAAAAAATTTAAACACTTAAATTCTACATTAAGAATTTTTTTGCCGCTAAATTACGCGTCGTATCAAAAAACGGCATAGAACATAATTAATCAATATTAGTAATGTCCATATCTACGTATTTTTTGTCTTTGAAATATGCAGCTGTTTCAGAAATATTTGATACAAACAAAATTCTGACTCAAATAAACCCTCACTCTCCAGAGCTGGATTTCTCCCAAAATCTAACCAGTTCTAAGCCAAATGAACAAACGCCTAAAAACAAAATTTTAAGTACGTAGGTATTTTTGTTCTGGAGTTATCGTGGATACTAACATACATCCACACACACGCACGCACGCACGCACCCACACATACACACACACATACACACACACACACACACACACACACACACACACACACACACACACACACACACACACACACACACACACACACACACACACACACACACACACACACACACACACACACACACACACACACACACACACACACACACCCACCCACACACACACACACACACACACACACAACCACTACACGCACACACACACCACACAACAGCACAGCACATACACCACACACACACACACACCACACACACACCACACCACACACACACACACACACACACACACACACACACACACACACACCACACACACACACACACACACACACACACACACACACCACACACACACACACACACACAACACACACATACACCACAACACACACACACACACACACCACACACACACCACACACACACACACACACACACACAACACACACACACACACACACACACACACACACACACACAACACACACACAAACACAACACAACACACACGACCAACACACACACACAACCAAACACACACACACACACACACACACACACCACACACACACACACACACAGACACCCAGACACAGACCAGAGACACAGACGCGGACGCAGACCGACAAGCAGCGCAGACGCATAGCAGACGCAGACGCAGACGCAGACGCAGACGCAGACGCAGACGCAGACGCAGACGCAGACGCGGACGCGACGCAGACGCAGACGCAGACGCAGACGCAGACGCAGACGCAGACGCAGACGCAGACGCAGACGCAGACGCAGACACAGACACAGACACAGACACAGACACAGACACAGACACAGACACAGCACAGACACAGACCCAGACACAGACACAGACACAGACACAGGCACAGGCACGGGCACGGGCACAGGCACAGGTACAGGTACATACACAGGCACAGGCACAGGTAGTGACACAGACGCAGACACAGGCACAGACACAGACACAGGCACGGACACAGGCACAGGCACAGGCACAGGCACAGACACAGCACAGACACGACACAGACACCGACACAGACACAGACACAGACACAGACACAGACACAGCACACAGACACAGACACAACCACAGCACACAACACACGACACAACACAACACACACACAACACAGACACACACAGCACACACACACACGACACACACACAACACAGACACAGCACAACACAGACACACAACACAACACAAACACACACACAGCACACACACAGCACACAGGCACGGACACAGGCACAGCACCAGCAACAGCACAAACACACACAACACACACACAGACATACCAGACACAACACACACAACAAACACAACACACACACACAGACACAGACACCCAGACACAGACAGAGACACAGACGCGGACGCTGACACAGACACAGACGCATACGCAGCCGCAGACGTATGAGCAGACGCAGACGCAGACGCAGACGCAGACGCAGACGCAGACGCAGACGCAGACGCAGACGCAGACGCAGACGCAGACGCAGACGCAGACGCAGACGCAGACGCAGACGCAGACGCAGACGCAGGCGCAGACGCAGACGCAGACGCAGATGCAGACGCAGACGCAGACGCAAGCGCAGATGCAGACGCAGACGCAGACGCAGGCGCAGGCGCAGACGCAGACGCAGACGCAGACGCAGCCGCAGACGCAGACGCAGACGCGGGCACGGACACGGACACGGACACGGAGACGGACACGGACACAAACACGGACACGGACACGGACACGGACACGGACACGGACACGGACACGGACACGGACACGGACACGGACACGGACACGGACACGGACACGGATACGAACACGGACACGCACACGGACACGGACACGGACACGGTCACGGTCACGGGCACGGACACGGACACGGACACGGACACGGACACGGACACGGGTATGGACGCGGACGCGGACACGGTCGCGGACACGGACACGGACACGGACACGGACACGGATACGGAGTGGTCAGCATTATTATGTTCAATACAGAAGTTTAGACCATTCATTGAAAGCGTTAGGTTTAGCGTTATTACGGATCATGCATCCTTAGTTTGGTTGTATAATTTCAAGGATCCGACAAGAAGATTAGCTCGTTGGGCAATTAGGCTCTCACAATATGATTTTGAAGTTATACATTGTTACGTGCACAAAAGGATTGTGGTAGAAAAGGAGAAATTGTGCGATAACACGAATTGACAAGTTAACCGGAAGCTTAGTCAGTCGGTTCAACACTTGGATACGTGGGCGGTTTGGCGTAGGAAAGTACACAGAGAGATTAAAAGGGCATTACTTCATCTAAACTTTTGTATCGCCCCTGGATCAATAAAAGGGCTACGGCGCAAGGAGAGAGACGGAATTTTGATCCTAGGCCGCAGGAGTAAAGAAACAACTGACGATCGTTTAACACCAACTTGTTTAATGTGAATTTTTATATTAGTATATTAACAAAAAATTATTATTTTTAGAGAAATTAAACAAACTAAAATAAATCTGACCCAAATGGTCTAGTAGTAACCCACTTACTTTTCTGGAAAGTGCTAAACCTATAATTTAAAAAATATTGAACAACTTATAATACGTTAAAATAAAAAATATACAAATGCACGGTTCGACATCCAATATTGATTCTAAAAATAAAACAACAAAACATAAGTACCAAGTTAAACAAGTAACTCTAAACCGCATTCTTAGGAAGAACTCTCCTTGAAACTGGTTATTCCGTTTTAAATCAACCCAAAACGCACGTTAAAACCCAAAATATAAACTAAAACTTCCGCTAGATGTCTACCCTTGCTTTTTTGTAATCGCAAAGAAATTAAATTTACTTGCAATTAGTAGTATAGACAAAAGAAACATACAGGTTCAGAAAGGCTGAGTTTGTCACTAGCTTTATAAGTGTAAAACATAAATTTAAATAAGCACAAAGGAAAATCTTAAACATTAGTTTTAAACATGTGGCTGAAAGCCGTAATAAAAAAAATTGAATAGCTTCCTTATTAAGATAGCGTTTGTAGCTTAGACAATTTTAACCACTGAAATGCAACACGTGCATTAACCTAACTAAGCATAACATTTATGAAATTCTTATAGGGGCAATCCCCTAAACAAGCAATTTAAATTTTATATACCCCAAACTTAGGACGCACCCTGTACAATACAAGAATATACGGGGTTCAAAGTACATATCAAAACAGCTGATGGCTTGAATTGCAAGTACAAGACATAAAACTATTAAAGCAAATTGTGAATTTTGTTAACTGTAAGACTAAATACATATAAAAGTAATCTAACATTTAAGTTAAAGGTTAACAGTTAACAAACCAATGACAGGTGTAAATAAGCCAACTCGAATTTCCACTTAAACTTAACTAACGTTTGTAGTTAGAAGTACATAACCTCGTTTCATATAATCCTAATAAGAGGTTCACCAAAACGGTTACAGGCATTAAATTTTCCAAAACGGATAAACGTGAAGTACAATGGTAATTAGTGATAATAGCGAGTTGTTCTCAGAGTGAACCCAGCAATTGTGTATGTAACGAGAGCCTTGTCATGCAGAATTAATGATGAAAATGCACTCACCGGGTGATGTACGTGTGTGTACTACTTATGTGAATGTGTTACCAGATATAATTTATGTGTTTTAGTCAAACGGATGATACCATGTAAAGGAGTACCCATAAAATGTCCTACGCTCGGTCTCGGAGAGCAGTTGTATGTTATTTCATAACTCGGAGAAACGTTAGCCTACTGTACTGATAGTATCGGTGAATAATATCTTGAGAACGGAAGAAACGATAAGATCCAATAAGACAAAAAGAACCTATATAAACCAATTGTGTTAGAGTTGATACGAAAAATGTTTGTTATTTTACAATGTTACAATACGTACTTATTGATTTCAAATTATTAATATAACGAAAGAAAGTGGTTTAACACATCTCTTGATTCCAAACGAAATGTGTTAGAAGCTAATTAGATCCGTAAAATACGATCACTAACCAAATTTAGTGCCATTCCATATATAGAAAGCCAGAGACAGTACCAAAACTGTTAATTTTTAAGTATTATTAGTATTACAATAAAAATTATAGAAATCTTCTCCATTCTCCATTCTCATGTTAGTTTTCTAACGACGCAGCAATTTTCTTGAAATGGCGTTCCCCCTTATCAAAAAGTACCAGAAAAGAAGACATGTGATTTTCTTCAATAGATTAGAAATTTTTTAAAACTACCACATGTTACAATTTATGTGAAAAAGCCAAAAGTGTAATGTAGACTGTTACCAAACTTACTAGTATTGAAGTTAAAGTATAGGATGTTGCGAAATCAATAAGCATAAAAATTTCAACTCGTTCAAAAATTTCTTACACAAAAGTTACACGTATCAACATAGGAATGGTAAGATGGTGTATTACCCGATACCTTATCCCGTTCAGTTTCAATCATTGATGAGATGTCCAGTGAAGATGATCCCGATAGTGACACAACCGGCGAAGAAAATACTGAGGAATAGAATGTAGTGGAAGACAAGTGGATTGAGATGATGAGGAGATGTGTTGGGAATCGATCGATCGCGTACTCTAAATGGAGAGTTCAAGATGGAAAGTTACATAATCATGTGACATGTAGTTAACCGAATTTACGTGACGAGGGAGATGATTGGGTTAGTTAATATTCTAGAATAAGGTTATGTTAGGCTATTGAATCATAGATTTGAATTTGTGTTACGTTTTGGTTATTTCTACCGCCAGATGGCTGTTGGTAGGTTGGTCAGAAAACTAATAGACGTGTAGATGATTATTTCTTATGATTGTGTTCCCAGAGTTTGGGTGTTGAGGTTAGTTTGTTTTAGAGAGTTTTACTATAGTTTTTGACCGTTTAGGCGGATTTAGTTATTTTGGGTTTAGGTTAGTGGCAGTAATCCCTCTCGTACTTTTTTTATCTGCTTGAAGTCCCAACTAAGCCATACAAAATCTTCGCAATTAGAAATGGAGAGACTTTACTAAAGTCCGATCCATCATCACGTTTGACGATTAAGGAACCGAGGCGCAGGCCCCTTCTCTCGATTCAAGTCATTTGTGGAAATAGGTGTTCCACTATCACCACCCTTATTTATGGATAAGGGCGCTCCAGAAATATTATTATTAGTACCCATACAGTTCCCACGAGTAATGGTAAAATATAGGTCAACTACAGCAGAGCACCATACCGCAGCAAGGATACATACTCTCAGGGGTCGCCTGTTACCCCAGAGACACCGTTAAAGACCACGTGACGTGTTGGCATTCATCCCTCAACACGGTACGTGTGACATCTTGGATTACACCTTTTTTAGGGAGTGAGATCTCCAAAACATTAAACAAAAAACAGGACAAAAAACGATAGACGAAGACAAACGACCTGGGATAGCTTAGCTTCACCACTGCTAGCAACAGTGGCTACTGAGCTCCCCCGTCACGACAAGGTGTATCCCTTGGGGAGATTATTATTATTATTACTATTTTTTTTTGTGCAGCATCGATTACTGAGATCATTAACTGCTTCTCCCAGTATTATTAGTTATATCATGCAACAAATATTAGATTAAATTCAAGTATCCTTTTAATTGCTTCCTCGTTTGTACTCTTGTACTCATTTATGCCGTATTTATTTCTTAGTCTAGCATATTTTATACAGTGAAGGACTACGTGTTCTGTTGTTAGTTTGGTCCGCCAATCTGTGCAAGTTGGGGCCCGACTCCCTAACAGTAGGTGTTCGGAAGAGAATCTGGTATGGCCTGTTCTGATTCGTGTTATCAATACTGCCTTTTTTAGACTTAGAATAGGCGGAATTTTGTTTGCTGTATGTTTGTTTTATAGTTATTTAACCTGTGACTTGATTCTATCCATTTTTTTTTGCCATCACTTATTTATTGTTAAACTAATATTAGTTTGAGCGTCTTTATGTGAATGAGTACGGTGTTGATTTCGTTAGAAAATATTATTGATTTGGCACCTATATTCGCAATTTCGTTTCCCTTTATTCCTGAATGTGATGGGACCCAAATGAATATAATCGATATTTTTAGGGTGTTTAGGTGGTGGATAGTTGCTAGGATTTGCGTGACTAATGGTTCTAGGGAACAGTTATTTTGAATTTTTCCAATAGCAGTTCGTGAATCCGAACACACTATTATGTTTTTGTGGTTCCCATACTCGGAGTATCTCAGAGCTTGCCATAGTGCGTATAGTTCAGCGGTTAAAACGCTGCTCCAATTGTGTAGTTTACAAGCATGACATTCACTTGAATTAACTATGGCACTGCCAACACCTTGCTCACATTTGAATACGTCAGTGTATATTACTCCTTTGTCTTCATAAGAATGTAACATCTCCAGAAGTTTTTGTGGAATGTCTTTTTTTTGGTGTTACTTTGTTAAGTTCGTAATTGTAAGAGGCAGAAAGGGGTAGCCACGGTGCTACCTCACAAAACTGCATGTTGTATAGGGGAGGTATTTCGATTCCAAGTTCGTTAAGGAGCTCAGTATACCTGGTGGCGAGTGGGCGGGTTATACTGGGCCTAAGTTGAAACCATTTAAGGAATTCTTTATTGCACAGAATTTAGTTATTAGGGTGGTCCTGTATTGTTAACAATTTGATACAGTAGTTTATTATAATAATCTGGCGTCTATATTTCAGTGGTGGTGATCCGGTCTCACTATAAATAGATAGGTGTGGACTAGTTTGGAACGCTCCTATGCATAATCTTAAGCATGTAGCATTATCAAGGGTACACAATGTGGATTTATGAGCAGATGAATAAATTGCACATCCATAATCTATTTTAGATAAGATTATGGATTTGTAAATGTTAAGTAGTATGTCTTTGTCTGCTCCCCACTTAGAATTCGCAAGGCACTTAATAATGTTCATGCTTTCTTTGCAATCCTTTTTTATGGTATCCATATGGGCTTTCTATCTTATTCCATTATCGATTGTGAGGCCTAAAAACTTTACGTCTGACACTATCTGGATAGCATTTCCATACAAAGTGCTCCGCATGCGTATGCCTTAGCCGGCAAAAATGGACACAGCGTGTTTTTTTACTGGAAAACTTGAATCCTATTAAGCTGGCATTACGTGTCACAGAATTTACCGCTGCTTTCAATTTCTGTGATTTCATTAGATGAATATACCATAGCGAGGTCATCTATGTACCAATAACTATGGATTCGTTTATCGATATTTCCAGTTATACTACCAACAGCGATGGCAAATAAAGTTACGCTTAAAACTGACCCCTGCGGGATTCCATTTTATAGCGTTGGTACTCAGTACCAATCCATACCTTAAAGTTACGACATTCTAGAAAATTTTTTATAAAGTTGAAAATGTTTCCTTTAATTCCCCAAGATTGTAATTGGCGTAGTATGCCGTCTCTCCAAGTTACGTCGTAAGCTTTTTGTAAGTCGAAAAATATTGCTACGGAGTGGTGTCGGTTTGCAAAGGCAGTTTGAATGTGGTGTTCGATTTGCACCAAGTTGTCGATGGTAGACCGAAATTTTCTACAACCCATTTTTTTTTTTTTGGTTTTAGCCATACAACTCGTAAGGGAAATTGGACGGAAATTTGACGGGTTATTTTTGTTTTGGTCGGCTTTGGGAATCGAAGTGACAATTGGCTCTCTCCAGGTTTCCGGGTAAACGTTTTGCTGCCAAATTTGGTTAAATATGTTTAGTAGTTTTTTGTTGTAGTATGGTATTTCTGTCTCTGCACTATTAAATTGTAATGTTTGTTAGTTTGTTAGTTGCAGGAATTCAGGTTCATAGTTTGAAGATTTGCTTGCGTTTTGGAATGATTGTGCTAGTATATTTGCTACCTCCCGTTTGTTAGTATAAATATGTTGGTTTAGCTTTAGTACTACAGGTAAATTGATTTCCTTTCTATTTAGGGATTTGATCTTTTTCCATACAGTTGCTGAAGGGGTTGTTGTTTTTGTTATGGCCACATATTTTATCCAAGTTTCGTTTACCTTGTACAATCAATTTTCGCGCTTCGGCTCGTTTTTGTTTAAACATTGGCATATTGCTTTGGGAAGGGTGCTTTTTAAATTTATTAAAAGCTTTTTTCGTTCCTTGTATAGCTTTTTTTATAGTAATATTCCACGATGGAACGCACGCTGTGGTAAAGGTTCCTCCAGATTGGGGAACACTCTGTAAAGCTGCATTAACATTCACATTAGAGAATTCACAGACAGTAACACTGATGTTTTCTGAATCGGGGGGATTCTTCAAGTTTCTACGAAATGCTGACCAATCAGCCTTTTGTAGGTTCCATTTCATAGAGTAGCTGTTTGTGGTTGTTGTAAATTGCAATCGGTGGAAATGGGTATATGGTCGGAGTGTACGTTACACTCAAGAGTTTTCCACGTAAACAAGTATGCCAGTTGTGGTGAACACATAGCTATGTCAATTGCCGACAACCTGTTTGCTCGTGAGTTTACATACGTTCCTTCGTCCGTGTTTAAGGTTACCAAGTCGAATTCGTTGGTAACTGTCGTATGATGTTTTGTATTTCGTGCTTAGTCTAAGTAAAGTGGGGGAGGTAAATATTACAAACCGTGAGTTTTAATGGGTATTCTATTTCAACTGCTATCACTTGTAGGCTGGTATTAATTTTAATAAAAGTGGTAGGGATATTTTCTGTAATTAGAGTAAGAACAGCTCCTTTTGCTCGTAAGTGTCTTTCATCGTCCCTCCTAAAGCATTTGTATCGTTTCAAGGAGAATGTATTTTCGTCTTTTAGGTATGACTCTTGCAAGCAAACGCAATAAGGGTTGTATTCTGATACGATAAGTTGTATTTCTGGATAATGTGTTTTGCATCCATTGCAATTCCATTGTATTATGGAAGCCATACTTGAAATTTTTGTTTTGTTTAAATAAAATAATACTAGACGGATAAGTATATACAAATAAAAACAAAATATGTAATACGGGGGGACAAAACAATTAAAATGAAATAAATTAATAAATATATAAATAAGTAAGAAATAAACAAATAAATAATTAAAACGTCATAATGTGTCTACCTGTATAGAGGTATAACATATTTATTATTTTATCACAGTTTGTTTTTTTGATGAGCACGAAAATTATTTTTGCGTGGCCTTCCTTTCGGCTATCCAACCTTTCTTTTGATTTGTAGAATAGCTTTCGTAGCTACTTCTAATTCGTCGCTGTCTATATTTGCAGATGACGCTTCTGAAGTCGGTCGTTTTCTTTATCAATAGTACTGTATCCATACCTTGACTTACCTTTTCAAAAGTTTCGTGAGTGTTATCGGTTTCGATCTGACTTTGTGTTTCGCAAATTGACTTATCTAGACGCTCTTGTGGAAGCTTGCATTTAATTCCGTGATTAGTAGGGTACTAAGCAAGTTACCAGCTCATTTAACGTGGATTTTATTAAGTTAGATTTTACAGGTGTACTAGCAATAGTTGCATACGACGTTTCCGTGGGTGTATTCTTAGAACTTCCCGTCGTGCTTGAAGTAGGTAGCTTTATTTTTTGTTTTTTGTTCTTGTATTGTGAGTTCTAACCTATACTTAGGGCACTCTTTTGATCGGGCCGAATGATCTCCGTTGCAATTGGGGCAAACAATTGGTTTTTCACAAAGGACACCTTGATGTAAAGCTTTGCCACATACGCAAGTTTGTTCATTTTTGCATACCATAGATGAATGCCCGAATTTTTGGAATTTGTAACAGCGCAGAGGTGGTGGTATGTACAGCCTTACGGGTAAGCTGTAAAGGCAATTTTACCTTGCTAGGTAATGTTTACAGAAAGTTAATAAAAGACTAGCGGTATCAACGATTATGTTGTCCCTTTTGGTGGTAACACGTCGTACCTCAATGATATCTTGACCTTTTAGGTTTTCGTAGATTTCTTCAATTGAACAATTTAAAAGATCTCTGCACGTAACAACACCCTTTACGATATTTAAAGACGGATGTGGAATAACCTTTATAGGAAGATCACAAAATTTCTTTAATCCTAATAGTACTTTAGCTTGTTTGTTTGATTTTGTATCGATCAACAGACCTGAACTAAGTTTTCTGATATAATTTACTTCCCCTATAAGGCTATACAAAGATTTCGAAATTGTAAAAGGGTTGACTTTATCAAATGACTCACTTCTCTTGATTAGTAGAAACCGTGGTACATACCCCGACGTCAACCGCTCAATCAAACTACTGCCGGTGTTTTGGTGACGCTGTCCACCGTCAGCGCCCATATTATACGTTGGGTCCTCTCTATTGTCCACTATTTGAGAGTTGGACAACTCTAAATTGTTAGTGCTTTCTAATCTCATAGAATTCCCACGAGACCACACGGTAATCAAAGTCACTTGCAGCAGAGCCGGTATACTACAAGAGGGCATTTACACTGTGAGGAGGCACCTATTTCCCTACAGGCGTTTCAACGCTAAGGACCAGGCTTCCCCCTGGCCACGCTCAGACTTCCCCTTGCGCAATCCCTTCAGCACCTAAAACTGCCAAACGACCTTGGAATTGGGGGATTTTTTATAGAGGTTACCTTCCTTGTAGCCCTGCCGGTAAAGCCAAGACCACCGACCGCTAGCTGTACGACAGTCCCTAGCCACGCCCTGCTAGAGTCTTTGAAGTGCAGTTCGCAGTTGCGGTATTAGGAGACGGCAAGCGCTCAGCCGCTCCCAGGTAGGACATCACGGGCTAGCCACACCCGTATACGCTTTTGACGGTGCATGTCCTGGGAAGAGTAGGGAGAAAAGGAAATGGTCTCTCAGCTTTCGTTGAGAGCCTGAAGAGATCAAGAGTTGGAGCGAGGGTGCTCCGACAGAAAAGAGTTAAAGTAAGGGAAGCCACGCAAGACAAGTATAAGAAAAGTGTACTTCCAGCTTGGGGAACGCAGGGTTGCCATCCCTGTCCTCTACCGCCACGAGCTCATATTTCGGTGGTGCTGGCCTTGCATCACTTACGATCATTTGTTAGGTCATTCCCCTATCCACCACCTGGGGAAGCGCCTAGTAGGTAGTCCAACTCCTAGGTATTATTATTATTATTATTATTATTAGTACTATTATTATTATCATTATTTCATTATTATTTTCTTTTTTTGTGGAGGAGGGGAAATACTTTATGGACATCACCGACTCATTGCGGTGATAGTGTGGGAGTCTCCAAACTGGCATACCCACTAAAACCCCTCCTCGGTGCATCAGCTGCTATTAACACCCTACACTGTATTTATGCGAACTCAGCATTATACGAAAATGTATGTACAGGTGGGTAGCAATAATCCTTAATACACAGGTAGGTATACTAACCTTTATAGCATTATCCATAACCACAAGCTACACCTCTATAGTTTCTCAAATAGGTGCGTTGCCTTTAAGAAGCTTAGCGTTTTACTAATTTTTTCTTTTTCTTTCAGATTTTCAGCATATCTGTTTTGAAGATCCCAGAACCTCTGCCCGGAATACTTTGGACACTCGCATACTAGGTGGGTAGTACTTATCGGAGTTTAACATTCGTCACACATTGGTGGTTGTTGGCCACTTAACAAGTGTTTATGTGTGAGCGTCGTATGTCCTATTCGTAGCCTGTGCACTATAATTGCATCTCTTCTTGTTAGGCCCGTTAACTCGTATCCTACCTTGACTTCCGGTTTTATGGATCTAAGTACTGTGTTGTTTTGATCCCAGGATTGCTGTCATTGCGTTGTGATGACTTTCTTTATGAAAATCTTTGTTAGGAGTCCATTTCCCTTCTGCTCCTCTACTACTCTTTCATAATTTACCCTTTCTAAACGTTCTTGTACTCTTATGGCAAAGGGTCGAGTAATTGTAGGTCTGTTTCGGTACAGTTTATTGGCATCTACAAGTAACTGGTTGTTGGAGTTACTTGGTGTAGGCTTTAGCCTCATTGCATATGTCAACATCAGCATATTCCTCCTGAGATCTAAAGGAATCATGCCTGATTCGCAGTGTAGGCTGCTAACCGGGCTGGTTGGAAAAGCACCTATTCCGTATCTGACACCCAAGCGATGTACCACATCTAGCTTTCTTAGAATGCTCTTCCGGGCCGATGAGTAGACTATTGAGCCATATTCTAGTCTCGATAGGATCAAACTTTGATAGATTCTAAGCAAACTCTTGGGGTCGGCTCCCCATTTTGTGTGTGCAAGATATTTTACTAGGTTTATTTTGGCTTTGCACTTACTAACAAGAGCATTAATATGCTGCTCCCACGTAAGCTTCCTCTCTAAAATCAAGCCAATGAATTTAGCATTGTCGGGGCAATCTGTAAGGGTCCCGTTGAGGTACAAGAGCGGATCGTAGTGCGGTCTTCTCAGTCTGCAGAAATGGACGCATTACGTCTTTTCAACCGAGAACTGGTAGCCGACTTTTGATGTAACGGTTGTCATTATATCAATCGCAGCCTGCATCTGCCCTACAGATGCCCCAATAGTTTTGCCCGTTGTCAAGAAGGCCACGTCATCTACGTACATGTACTTTGCTACCGCATAATCAACGTCTTTGTAGATTTCGTCGATGGCAATAACTAAGAGAGAACAGCTTAGGGTTGAACCCTGGGGTACACCGTTTTCAAGTCCCTTTTTTCCGGACAGTATGTTTCCAACTGATTTCATATTTGTGTAGGTTTCGCATGATACCATGTCTCCAGGTCATATCATATGCACCTTTGATATCGAAAAAAACTGCTACTGCATGTTCCCTCTTCCGAAAGTCTTCCTGGATGCGGTACTCTAGGCCTACCAAATGATCGGTGGTGGACCTGCCTTTCCTAAAGCCGGCCTGGTATTCTACCAGTATGCTGTTTTCCTCCAGGTGCTTTTGAAGCCGCGCGTTTACCATCTTCTCCAGTAGTTTACCCATACAGCAAGTGAGGTTAATAGGCCTATAACTACTGGGGGCGGTGGGCTCTCTTCCTGGTTTGAGAATGGGGATAACAATGGCGCTCCTCCATTCTTCAGGATATGTACCACTAAGCCAAAGTGTATTGTGTAGGCTTAGCAATTCTCTCTCTATGTCGCACGTTAGGTGCTTAAGCATTTCATTGGAGATCATGTCACTACCGGGTGCTGATAGTTTGAGGGCGTCAATCGGTGTATCAAGGTCCGTCATCGTAAAGGCATAATTCTTGACTGGCACTGAAGTCGAGTCCAGTCACGTGCAGGGGCAAACTATCTCTAAAAGCTTGGGTGTAATTTTCGGAGCTACTTACACCAGCAAAGTTCTCCGCAAGCGCATTTGCAATTTGGTTACTATCCTCTACAATGTTTCCGTCGGACGTCTTTATACTAGTAAGTATGTGTGTTCGGCGTTTGCCATCCATGCCCCTAACCTTTCTCCACACTTCTCGTATATCAGATGTTGGTGTTATAGTAGACGTGTAGCATTTCAGTACCACTTGTCTGCACTCTGCCCTCAGCCTTTTGAAGGTGACCAGGTTTTTCATTGTGGGGGTTCTTCGGAATTTGTTGAAGGCAGACTTCCGGTCCCTGATGGCTTGGCTGACGCCGTCGTTCTACCAAGGGACAGAGCGCCTTGGAAGCTTTCACGATAGCATCGGTGATAGAGCTTACATCTACGGTATTAGGTGCGCGCAGGTTGAACGCGAACCGTTCCCAGTCTGCCTTGGTCGTATCCCATCTCTTCGCAGTATTTTGCGCCTTGCGCCGGAGTCGGTGTGGATGTTTCTGTGATGATAGGGAAGTGGTCGCTGTTATGTAAGTCCTCTATCGTTCGCCAGGTAAAACGTGTTGCTAAGCAACTTGACACGATAGTTAGGTTTATGGCTTCTACGGTATTGGAGATGGTATTGAAGCTAGCCGGCTCGCCTGTATAGAGTAAGACCAAATCGTCTGTCTCCAGCCACCCCTCTATTACACGTCCCCTTGATTCCGTTTTCCGCGATGCCCATTGCAGATTGTGTGCGTTGAAGTCGCCCGTCAACATCAGCGGCTTTGGTAGCTGACGTACAACTTCCTCGAGATCTTGTACTGTCCAGTTGTATTCAGGTAAGTATATATTGGCCAGGGTGAACTTAATCTTACCGCCGATGGCGACTGCCAGTACCTGTAGCTGGCTATTGGTAGGTAATCTATCATATATGACTTCGCTTCTCATCAGTGTAGCTACTCCTCTCCTGCCTCTCTGGCGCAACTGCGGTTCTTTTCGTTCCACGTTGTACCCTCTCAGAGCATATGGTTGTTCTTGCCTGAGATGGGTCTCTTGGATACAGAAACACATTGGATTGTGCTCTTGCATAAGGAGCTTAACGTCGCAATACCTTTGAATAATCCCTCTAACGTTCTATTGAAGGACTTTATCCATTGATAAGATGATTAAATAAGACAAATCAGTTAAAAGAGCACATGGATAAATAAATAAACAGGTAAGTATATGAACAAAGGACAAACAGATAATTATACAAACGATTCTTTACTCAAAAATATCACAGATATGTATCACTAACTTTATCACAGACTTATGACTTTTGTGATTCCCCACCAGCGCATTGCTGGAAGGTCGCATCTGACATCTTGGGTGGCAATGTGGGTCTCCCCTTTTGCCATTCTTTCTTTTTTTTTTTGCTGAGAAGAAGGATCCTCAATACGGTCGGAAGAAGGCGACTCACTTATAGTGGACGCGCTTCGTACGGTTCTCGGCTTCTACAACCACCATTGCAGATTTCGAGCTGCATTCCGACTCGGCTCGAGAACGCTGTAATTTGGGGCCGCAGATATACTGTGCTCTCCAGTATTTACTTTTGGTGTCATGTTCTTAGGGATAATGAATTCACTTTTTAAGGCTTTGACTAATTCCGGAATCAGCTCCTTCACTAAGAGACCGACTTCCGGTTTCCTTATTGCTATCTGGGCGTATGATATCCCCTGAATAGGGGTGCGCGCCACTACCAATTTTTTAGCATCAAAATAGCTTAAGTTTTCCTTTGTCTCTATTTCCTGGATGACAACCTCCTGTTTATACACAGGACATACCTGTGAACGCGCAGAGTGGTTGCCCCCGCAATTCCACACTTGAGCAGTTCCTCAAAAGGAGATCCTTCATGTATCAATTTTCCGCATATACACACCTGTTCTAATGTACATCTAAGGGATGTATGGCCATACTTTTCGCACTTAAAGCACCTCAACGGAGCTGAAACATACAACCGTACTTCTAATGAATAGAAAGCGACCTTTATCTTTTGGGCAGAACCGTTGTATCGAAAGTAAGAACGTGGTTCGGCGTATCTTTTAATATACCGTCCCTTCGCGCCTTTAGTCGTCGTACCTCAATCACTTTTTTGGTCTGCCATTTCCTTCCTTATTTCCTTTTCTGCACAGTTAAGCAGGTCTGGACAGAAGATGACACCTCGTGGCCTATTTATTGTGCTATGCGGTACAATATTTACAAGCAGTTCCATAAGGATGTTAGTGTTCTGTATGAATTTAGACTGTTTCTCGGTTCGGGTTTCTATCAGGATCCCATCCTTTACCTTCTTGATCACCTTCAAGTCTCCAAATACACTATATAACGCATTGCTTATCAAGAATGGATTCACCTTATCGAAGTTGAGCCCATCTTTTCTCTTAACGACCAGATACCGGGATGGACCCGTCACCTGGCTCGCAATCCTGCTTTCGACAACAGGGGTTTGGGGGTTACTCTACGATAGCGGTGCCCCAACCGCTCCCATTTTAGAGGGTGGGTCCTCTTGTTGTTTCCACGAAACTGGAAGAAATTTATGTCCACTGAATCAGTGCTCCATACTATAGTAAGGCTATATAGAACGAAGTTTGCCATTTTCTTCGAGGTTTGGCCGCTAGTGACTGATATACCCCCAACCATCTATCCCCTCAGAAGGGCCAACCTTGGGATTAGGGTTTTTTATAGTGATTTCCTTCCACGCAATCCGGGCGGTTAAGCCAAGACCCCGGTCCTCAGAGCACTGCGTACACCAAGCAAAAAACGTGTGATCCTAGTGGTCGTTGCAGCCTCTTACAGATTACGGTTTCTTACACTCTGATGGTCGAGTGTAAGACTCTCTCGTTTGCCATGATGATCATGTTGCCCAGGGAGCACCGACGTGAAGGTGAGAGTAAGATTTTGCCCCCCTATTATTATTATTATTATTACTATTATTATTCTTTTTTTGTTGTTGTTAAAGCGCATCGACGTCAAGCTCATTACCGCTATGTCTTCGTTTATCATCTGTACTCTATATTTTGTTAAAAAGGTTTATCTCTTTCAGAAACTTGATCACTTTTGTTACTGTGGCAATGTTATTTTGAAGGGCATCTTCCAGGCTTCCTCCTATTTTATTTATTTGTCGGTCAATTTAATAGAGTGAGCAGTGAATTAAAAAATGTTCAACTGTTAGGGTTGTATAGCAAGTTTCACATTTTAGTTTCTCGTTCCCTGTTAGGTAGTGTGAGGATGTGAGAGCAGTGTGTCCTGTGTGTAATCTGCTGATCTTTACCTGTTCTGCCCTAGGGAGGTTCATCGGGCTTTTTCTGCTACCTATTATTCGGTGTACTCGTTTCAGAGGATTGTCTCTCTGGTTCCACTAATCTTGCCAAGTTTTGGTTACTAGTTGTGATATTTGCATAGTAATATCCTCAATCGTGTACAGTTCTACCTCTTGTGCTTTATTTGCTGCTTCGCGGCCTGCGGTTTCGACTCTTTGTAGATTGTCTTGGCTTATCCGGCTGGAGGTTAACAGGACCTTAATATCCTTAGCGGAGTTAAACAGCTGAGTATGAGATATGTCATAAGGTTTGTTGTAACCGTGTCCATTATACTATTTACCAATGCGTTGGAGTTAGTTGTAATATTGCATCTCGGCGATATCCGGTTTACAGAGCAATATAGTAAAGTTTGGTAGAATGAGTATAACTCTGCCATAGATAGAGAGGTCGATTTGGGTAGTGACCAACTGTGTGGCACGTTGTCTACAACAATTGCGCTACCTGTGCCTGATTTAGTTTTAACGCCTTTGACATAAAATACTTAGAGTATCTTTATTAAAGGCGTTATTGATTTTTAGTATAGTTGGTAGGCGTATATCCCAAGGTGCTACTTCTCTGATTTCCGGTTTTAACATTTCCGGCAGCGTGACTTGGTACTTGTTTAGTACTTCCTGTCCTCGAATACGCATAGGTCGGGTAACGGTAGGGTTGTTTTCATATGCGCGTCTTCTTTGAGATGCTATATTGTGCACGGGGTGTTGCGGTTGTGCCCCTATTCTCGCTAGGTATTTTAACAGAAATTGCTCTCTTCTTTTATAGAGAGAATCAACTCCTGATTCCAAGTATAAGCTCTCGATAGGGCTCGTGTGGAAAGCCCCGATGCAGTACCTTACTCCAAGGTGGTGAACAACATCAATTTTATTCAGAACGCATTTTCTTGCGGATGCATACACTATGCATTCAATCCGGGAGAGCACTAAGGACTTGTACACTTTTGTGAGTATGTCTCTATCAGCTCCCCAGTTTGTACCAGCTAAACCACGCATTATATTTAGTAAACGGCGGCATTTTACTACGAGTTCTCCCGTGTGAGAACACGAGTCGGAGTCAAAAGTAAGTCCTAATAATTTTGTTTTTTGTATGCATTTGATGACGGTTTAGTGGATGTGCAGTTTAGGGTCCGCATGTGGACGTCGTAGTCTACAGAAGTGAATACAGTGAGTTTTTTTCTTCTGAGAGTTTGAATCCCACCACCTTTTCTGCGTTTCTTAGTACTATGTCTATGCTTCTTTGTAGGATGGAATTGACTTGTGGTGTAGTACTGGCTTAGGCGTACATGCAGAGGTCATCAACATAAATACATCTTTCTACCTCTTCAGGTAAGCTTGATATGATGTCATTTATAGCAATTGAAAACAAAGTCGCGTTTAGGATGGATCCCTGAGGCACACCATTTTCTAGTAGAAAACGTGTTATCCACTCTCACACGGAATCTTCGTTCCGAGAGGAATTATTGTATAAATATTGGCAGATTGCCACTATTCCGAGTCTCCACGTCATGTTGAAGGCCTTTTGTAGGTCAAAAAGTACAGATACAAGGTGGCCCCTTTCCTTAAAGCAGTCCTGTGTGCTGTTCTCCAGCTGTATTAGGCAATCTACGGTAGACCTTCCCCTGCGGAATCCGTATTGGTTTGGATTAAGTAGGCTTTGACTTTCCAGGACGTACACTAGTCTGTAGTTCACCATCCTTTCGAGAACCTTGCTTAAGCAACACGTTAGGCTAATAGGTCAGTAACTATTAGGATTAGTCCAAACTTTGTTTTCTTTTAAAATCGGAATGATTATGGCTTCTGTCCACGCTTGTGGATAAGACCCAGTGGTCCATATTAAGTTGTACCTGTTTAGAGGTATTGCTTGCATGGTAAATTGAGATGCTTCAGGAATTCGTAGATTACGTTGTCTGTGCGTTTTAGTGCAAGATTGAGCTCATTCATCGGGAATGGTGCGTTGTAATTAGTGGACGTGTTAGTTGAGAAGTCTGGCTTTGATTCCCTCTGTTTTTTGTTTAGTAAAAATGTTTCTTCATAATTCTGAGAGCTGCTTGCAGTTTCCAACTGATCTGCCATAGTTTCTGCCAGGTCGAGCGGTGCAGTGAATGATCTGTTATCGATTAGGAGTTGTTTGATGGCCGTAAATTGCCCTGAGCCAGTTACGGGTTTAATCTTTCTCCACACTTCAGACGCGGGTGAGTTTGAGATAAGTGTGTGAACGTAATTTTTCCAAGACTCCTTTTGTAATGCAGTATTATTTATGCGTCTTGATCGTAATCGTAATCGTTTAAACTTAATAAGGTGCGTTTGGGTGGGGTTTTTCTGGAACTGATTAAAGGCTTGTTTTTTTTTTCTCTAATGACAGACTGAACTTCAATGTTCCACCAACGAACTCCATACTTATATGACTTGCCAGTAGTTTGTGGAACAGACGTAGCGGCGACGCTTAGGATGGAGGATACCACTAGTGATATATTTCCGTCGATTGATTGTGTTGCTGGTAGGAGTGAAAGAGATTGTTTGTACAGACCCCAGTCTGCCTTCCTTGTATTCCACTTCTTAGGGAAGGGTCGATTTTTGTGTTGTGTTGTGTTGTGTTGTGTTGTGTTGTGTTGTGTTGTGTTGTGTTGTGTTGTGTTGTGTTGTGTTGTGTTGTGTTGTGTTGTGTTGTGTTGTGTTGTGTTGTGTTGTGTTGTGTTGTGTTGGTTGTTGCGTTGCGTTGGTTGCGTTGGTTGCGTTGCTGTTGCGTTGTGCGTTGGTTGCGTTGCGTTGTGTTGTTGTTGTTCGTTGTGGTTGTTGTTGTGTTGTGTTGTGTTGTGTTGTGTTGTGTTGTGTTGTGTTGTGTTGTGTTGTGTTGTGTTGTGTTGCGTTGCGTTGGTTGCGTTGCGTTGCGTTGTGTTGTGTTGTTGCAATGTTGCGTTGTTCAGTTGATTGTGTTGCGTGCGTTGCAAACGTACGATGAATTGAAAATGATTGTGTTGTCTGTGATGCATTGTCTATGAAATTTGTTGTGTTATAAACAAATAGTTAAGTATTACAACTTAATTGTATTCCACAGACTACAAAACGAACATGAAATTGCAAAAACTAGAACAAGGCCGTGAATCGCAATATTACTAAAAATATTTATTTTTTAACCACTGCATATATTCACGTAGAACAGATAATCTTATTCACCACTATGCGGCTCAAAAAATTGTATTTTATGAAAAAGCCTGCATACGAAAGCGTCAACCGGGTACACCACAGGTTCCATAATTTTTGTCAAACTAATTTCAAAATCATAAAATCTTTATTTGGAATTTGTGCAAATCCTGCACAACAAATAAGTTCTTTTTTCGTACGTATTGTAGTAAAACGAACCTTTGCCAGATACCTGTAAGAAAATAAGACCAACCTGTACCTATGTTAGTCCCTAGTACAATAATAGTAACATAATTTGAACTTTAGTAACATTGATTATTCGTATATTTTATCAATAAATTCATAAGAATTTGCCACACTGAAGTTGGGCTGTTGGTAGGAGAGGTTATGAAATTTACTAGATAACCATTTGGACAGCAGATAAGTAGGTGAATTAATACCAGAAACCATGGGTCGCATAGCATTACCTGGTTTATGAATCTTGGGCAAGCAATACATTTTAGGTAGTACCGGATTGGATACCGTTAGTCGAAACCTAAGAGAGTCATCCACAACTCTTTTACATGCTAATAAAGCCTTCCTAGTTGAAGTAATCACTTTAGGAAGAGTATCTTTGGTAATTACTGGATAAGATCCTGAACTTAAGAGTTCTTTTTCTGAAGCAAAATAATCCTCTTTGTTTAAAATGACTACTTGATTGCCTTTATCTGCTTTGAGGTAAAAACAATTTTTACTTTTCAGATCTTTAACAATTCGAAGTACTGCAATGATTTAAATTAAATTTTGACTCCTGTTGGACATTTTCAGAGATTTGAATTTTACTGGCTTGTCTAACGTACGTTTGTAATTTTCATCCAATGATTTAATCGAACTATCTATGCCTACTATGATTTTATTCAAGGGAGGTTTGTTAAAATTAAGATTATATTTCAAATAAATTTTTGGCACAAAAAAGAATATATCTATATGACATATTTCAAAAGGTTTCGATGGGATGTCTGTTGATGCTAGGGGTTCGTAGGGTGGTTTTCTCTCAATATTAAATTTTTTGCCAGAATATCGTCACACATGTGTACATATGCAGATAATGACTTTTTCTTCCTTATCTATTATTTATTACCAGTTTTTAAATATTCAAAAGTTTCATGCATACCACGGTGAATTGTTCTACCATGGTGGTTTCTTATCAATAAGATTTGTTCTTCCTTATCTTTAACTGTATTTATTAACCAAGTGCACTTGACTAATTTTAAACTGTTTTGAGTGAAATACTTATCGTATATATTTAAAAACATGAATTGCTTTATCTTGTTCTTAATAATATCTTCTAAGATAGGTATTAAGTGTGTATTTGAGAAATTACATATTATAATTTGAATGTTACTGTTCTTGAATATACAATGTATCATTTGTTTAATTTCTTTCCATTATTGGAGCCATGGCTATTCTCAAAATGTAATCAAAACAAACATTTTTTAAATTTATTAGTGACACAAAGACTACGTCGTATGTGGGTTTATGAAAATATTGTTCTTTTGTATTAAATTAAATAATGGTTGTCTACATGATCATATAAAACTTTATGAATCTCGGGTTCTTGTGACTTCAATGAATCAATGTTTCTAAATTTATCTTTAAATGTTTTAGCTATTCCTCCACTTAGTTTTATATTTGCGCTAACACAATGTACAAGCCTAAAATTCTCAGGCATATCAAACAAATTTTGATTCATTTCTGTTATGTTTACACTACCAATTATATTGTATTCATCTGTGAATTGGTTCATAAAATCGGATACGTCGTCATCAATATTTCGGGGTTGTTAGTTATTGAATCTACGTCTTTTACATTATTAATTTGAATTCTAGGGGGAGAATCGGCATTACTACTTAAAGTTTCCTTTTTATATACAATGTTAAAATCAAATTCTTGTAGTTTTAAACGCCATCTAGTCAATTTTGAGTTAGGTTCTTTTAAATTAACACGCCAAATAAGTGGACGATGATCTGTTATAATAGTGAATTTTCTACCGAAGAGGTACAGTCCGAAATATTTGCATGACAAGACCATTGCTAATAAGTCCTGTTCGATTGTGCTATATTTTTGTTCGATTTCGTTTAGTGTCCTTTGTAACAGGTGCCTTCGAAATTTTCAAAATTTCGCGCTAAATTATACGTGATTTGATAGTTATATGTTATTTACTAGGTAAAAAAATGGTTCTTGGTTATTTGTATGTAAATGTAATTAATGTTAAGATGAAAAGCTTGAATTTATTTTCCATGAGTATTACATATTTAACTATAATGCTTTCAAATAAACAGGCAGTTTGCAGAAGCATAAATGATTTGTAGAAGGAGGGGAAGACGCAGCAACAATCGCTTTAAGGAAGCAGTCAGAGTTGCGCTGATAGTAACCAAAGAGGGTGATAGTCAGGTTAGCCTAATTTTAGAAAGTGAGATACTTAGTGTATAATAGGAAAGAAGTAAAAAAAACCTTCCTTGTTAAAATATTAAGAGGCTAAGTAAACACAGTGCAAATAGTGTCAAGTTGGTGATAATAAAAAAGGTTGTGCAACAATTTAAAATCTCGTTAAGATTACGCAATAATTAAAAATGACGTTTTCTGTACGTACCGAAAGTTTTCCAAGATTGTGTTTAAATAGTGAACGATAAAAATAAATAGACTATCGACCTAGTGAAAGAAATTAATATATAAAGAACAATAACTCGAATTTATTGATGTTCAAAGAAGAAGCGTTGCTGTTCATTGCAGCACGCTAATTGCAGTTAAAATTGAACAATTAAAGTAATAATGACAATTATAAATATATCAAGCAATTATTTACGAATATAATAAAAGTGTTGGAAAGAAAATTGCAACAGATGTAATCCACAAGAAATATGTAAACAAGATATCGTGGGAACAAAATGAGCAAGGCGTCATGTCTGCATCATAGGCCGATTTGCGTCATCGGCTTCGCCACATTGCAGTTACATCCTCAGCTTTCAACGAAGCAACAGATAAGTACGATTTATAATAGTGTAAATAAAGAAACATTTATGTGTTTTATTTTCTCAGAATTTGAATTTGAATATCAAAATTGAACGGAAAGCATTCCATTCAACTTTGATAAAGGGTTTTTGCTGCATGTTAGTATTAAGAAATTATTTAGAATTAAAGGTTTGATTGTTATATGTCGTTGCAAACAAAACATTTCTACACTGCAAATTTTAGTAATTAAATAAGTATAACGTTTGATTTATTTTTATTATTAAAGATTATTAATATTAAAGGCTTATACATATATTGAATATATAAATGCAGAAAAAAATAAACTCAACAGAAATCCAAATAAATAATAAGGAAAATCGAATTCAGTATAATTGTGGTCATTGATAACGGTAATCATTTCTTTTTACACTTGACCTAGCTGGCGCATTTCGATAAGGCAGGAATCCGATGAAATGTAAGTATTAAAGTTCATTTTAACAGACTGAAATTAAATAGCAAGGCAATTAAAATTAAACTAGTAGATTATATCTTCATAAATGAAACCAATTCCGACTAAAATAAAAAGGGTAATCATTTAAAACTCTCAAGTACACAATATAAGTTTTCAATGACTGTGAAATTATGAAAATTTTTAAAAGAACCCTAATATTATTCTTTGTAGCGCGGTGGAATTAACACAGTAATAACCAATGGTATTACGACCATTGCAAATTGGCGTATCATAGGTTAGGAATTTGAAAAAGAAATGTTTTTTTGATCCATGGAGAATTAAATTAAAACATTAATTACCATTGGCGTAGTTGAATTTTTGCTTGTGATTTTATGTAGGAGGTTACAAAGGTAGATTTACTTTTATAGTTTTACGGAATTAAGGTCAGGTTTGAAAAAGCCAGGTAAGAAATTATCGGAGAAGATGGAAAACACAAAGGAAAGCGAAGATTTTCAGCCAAGAATCACAAGATATATTAATAGCAGGAGTACCAGTTCAATATAAACCCAAAGAATCAATGATGAGAATATGTTGAATATGTTATTAGAAAGAAATGAGTACGCTAGAGCTCAAATAGAGTCACAATAGGCGAGATAGAAATTAAAATAGACAAAAATGAAAAAAGTATTAGAATGCGAACAAAAAATTAGCTATTATCACATTGGAAGAGAAATTCTACGAAAAAGAGCAAACTGGGCACCACAACGACCAAAAAGGTTTGATGAAAAGATAAGGGCGTTAGAAAATTACCTGAGCTAGGCAGGAGCAAGTGAAGGACGAAAAATAAGAGTAGCAATGGATTTATTAGGATGCAACGCCAATGCATGGGCAGAATTACATAGTTTTGATTGGACGGATTTTGCTCAATTCAAAGAAGATTTTATTAAACAATTTTGGTCAAAATTAGTACAAAAAAATTAATTAAGATTAGCCACACCGCGATTGTTGTAAGCTGCTTTTGCTTACGATAATTAAATGTTTACTTTAATTTGTCTAAGACTAGCTCAATCGCTTCTAATACTTGCAAGAAGGGAGTGGTTCGTTTTTATTCTATTCATACCAACTTAAATCTACTAATACACTAAATAAAACATAAGCACAGTAAATAAATAAATTAAAGAATATGGCGGCGGGATTTCTGGTCTGGGTTCTGCGGGCTCCAGTCCTCTGGTCGCTGGATTCTCGGCTGTTTCTGTAAAAATAGGATTAATACTACCTTTAATTAACCTATTTGGGACTAGTATTTTGTATTATAACCGAAATCTTAACTAAAATGACTTTTGAAATTATTTAACTAATTCTTAAGCCGGCCTTATAAACAGAAGGCGGCCCGGGTGTTTACATATACAGTTATTCCAACGGTCTCGTAGTGTTACGTAACTTGATATTGAGGGTAATGCTCCGCTGCTGACTAGAAGGTCAATCAGAAAATCAATACTTTAAAATACAGTTTATGCGCGTGTGATTTTATATTCACGTTTTAGTTGGCTTTGGTACAGAATAAATGCATTCTTGGACCTCGAATTTTTATGAAATTATAAAATTTTAACTTTTATAATCTAGTATTTACGATCGTGGATTGAAAGAACTAATTAATATGCACGCAGCTTCTTAGCTAGTTATTTATATTAGTTATATATGGGAGAATCTTAATTATGATGCATAATGATGTCTAATTACATTTAGTAATTAGCGGAAATTGTATTAAACCAGAAATGGTGCGGACAGCCAGTATGCTTAGTAAGTCCTTGTGCTTCTGTGTTCAATTGCGTTACGAGTAGCTACCGGCGTGGCGCTAGGTCAAGTCTGTGTTCAATAACGACACTTGTAAGGTGTTTAAACCTTTCGCAACAATTTAGTTTACAGATTTTCGGGTACGGGATAAACTAACTTATTTTTCAGGTACGATAGGCTTGCATAAGGGTTTCTCCCTCAAGTCTGGGTTATCGCAATAAGCGATCAGGACGGATGCGGTTTTCTTCAGGAAGGATTACTCCTTTAAGACGGATTTATCGCGAATTGCGATCAGGACGATGCTGGTTCAGGACTTATATTAAGAAGTGTTGTTAGAAAAACTAACTTTGCGGAATTTATACGAATGGTACTCGGATGTTAAAGCGGTTAGTCACGTTTGACGTGGTTACATATGAACCTACCGGACGCGAGCGCGCAACGTCTTCATATAGTTGGGGGGATCTCCTGCGATCTACAAACGCGTCTGGAAGTAACGTTATCTGCATGTGGCTGCGCTTCTGTTTTTATCACTTATTTTGTCTTGTGGGTGGCATGAGTGTTAGATAGTGTAATAGATGTATGAAGAAGGAACATTTACAAGAATATGAGACTAACCCGTTTTGCTGTGTAAATGGGTCTTCCGGGGGTGGTAGAATTAAGGCGATAGCCTTTATTCCACTGAAGTAAATGAAAGATAACTACGGGGATCGTAGCCCTGCGTAACACCGTTCAATCTGCGGATTGTGTAATATTATGCAATAAAAACTTACATCAACCAGCGGCTTGGTTATCCAGAGATAATTTTCAGATGTTGTGTAGAGGCATCTCGATAAATGATGCACGACGGTAAAAGATGAATATCTCACAAACGGGAGGATCGACATATCGGCGGAACAACGTAACGCGATGAAGAGCGATAGGCGCGCGGTGAGGCTTCTCTATTCTTCGGTAGCGCCGACGGAACGAATCGACGCGCAAATGGCATACGGCCGAATTAGTAATGACTATTTAAAGTGAAAAAACCAGTTTTTGGAATGTCTTCGTTATTGATTTCAATTTGATGGAAACCGGAAGCTAAATCTAACGTCGGGAAGTAATTTGCTCTATCTAACTTCTCTAAAATGTCGCTAATATTAGGCAAAGCGTTTTTTCGTTCAACTTTTTATAGTCTATGACTATTCTCATTTCTGTTTTCCGGATGAGTACAACCCAAATTGGGCTTCTCCTCACTTCCTGTTTATGGATTTCAGGAATCTACGTGGTTTTTGTAAAACTTGGTTTTTCATCAAAAAGATTAACTTGTGTTAAATTTTGTTAGTAAAACTCAAAGGGATGTTTTCGTTATAAAACATGTTTCAATGACTATAACATAGGTTTTTTATGGCCTACTTTCTTCTTGATTACAAAGACCCAGTCTAATATTATTTAAATTATTTTTTAACAGATTATCTTGTTCTATACTTACTTTATGACTATTAATCTGTAAATTATCAGAGTGATTTGACTGAATTATTTTATCACATTATAAGGTTTTGAAAATACTATTTTTGCACTGTTATCTCCCGAATTTGTAATAGTTGTTATTAAAAATAATCTTTTTCTATCGCTTATGGGATTTATAAATTCTCGTTAAACTTATAGTAATTAACTAGTGCTACTCCCTCTTGATAATTAACTGGAACCTTTACCACTTTCCTTGTCACTAATGGTATATCAATTGTATGATTAATTAATTTCTCTATTCGTGTGTGCTATTTTATCATTGAAATTTAATGGAATGCTAACAGAAGGCGTAATTATAATTTCATTACTTATACCTATATTGGCTTTTCATTGACATAAAATATCCATACCAATTAAACCATTGTATTTTTCACTAAAATTAAAAGGTAAGGTTTGTGGTTTTCATTTACTTGAAATATATAAAATAACTGGAATTACTGCGACTTCGTTATGGAATGTAATACCATGTCAGATATGATTTCGATAACAGAGATCATGATTAATTACTCTACAGAGTCTATTCATTTCATTAATCGGTGCTGCACGTCAAAAATTTTCGCATTGATCTATATCGTTTTCTAAACCATACACTGACATAAAAAATGTAATACCAAGATGACGTTGGAATTTTTTGACCAAACTTGGCAGAAATGTTTAACTAGTCAAATGTAGAAATTTTAAAATTTCAAAGAAATTAAACAAAAGATAAAGCATTTTTTATTTATAATGTATTGGACCACCCTTATTAATTTCACACTCCGCACCCTTCTTGGCATGGATTCCAACAAGTAATCAATTTCTTCCTGAGGTACTGCATCCCAGGCAATCTGTAATTCATGCCGGAGAGCTTCTAGCGGCTAATTGCTTGAGTCTTCTACCCATCATGTTCGATGGGCGAAAAGTCGGAAGATCTGGGTGGGCACGGCAAGATATTGACATTCGCCTCTTTGAAGCGCCCTATAGTATGCCTTGCAATGTAGGGACGGCCTTATCCTGTTGAAAAATCGGGTCCCCTTGCTCCTGGAGCAATGGAAGGATATGGGGTTCTAGCACTTCATCAATATATCGGTGGGCATTCACATTGTCTCGGATGAATACCAACTGAGCCCTGCTTCCATAAACAATAGCACCCCATACCATAACCCCCACAGTGTGATGCACATGCCGCTCAACAGAAAACTGCACATTGCGACGGTTTCCACGTCTACGTCTGACCATCATGCGACGCTCGTGCATTCCCAAGCAGAATCGTGATTCGTCACTGAAGACCACCCTATCTACTCCACGTCCCAATCCAGTCGCAAGGTACACGACTCCAAGATGTGGTCGATATGACTGCAATCGAAAAGCTCTAATTGACGGTAAACTGTACGAAGGGTTACAGGACGTCCTTCGTTTCCAAACCATTCATTCGAATTTCTTGTTGTCGTGGACATTGGTTGCGGGAAATTCGAGTTTTTTTGTTGAAGGTATTGAAGGTTTAAAAACGCCAGTAACGTACGCGGACCAAAATGTTGAATTTTTAAAATCTACGTTTCAATTTTATTTTTGTATTTCTATAGAATAACACCTCTTAATTACTAACAATGATTGATACTATCTATGTTATTGTTACATCTTATATACTAAGGAAGGGATTTGGATGTAAGCAATACATTACAAGTTTAACATAAAAGGAGGGGGCACCTTTCGGTCAGAATTTAACCAAATTTTGATATGTTCTAGAACTTGACCAATCAATCAAATGTCTTCATTGTCCGAAAGCTCAAATCTCAACAGTTTTTGACATACAGGGTCTGCAATATCACTATTTGATACATTCAATATATCATAAAATGGACATTTTTGCCAATATTAACGCAAAACTTAGTGGAATGTTATTTGTTTGTGCTACTGGTTACAACCTTTTCTTTACTTTCATTATCTTTGTACATACAACTGATATACCGGGTGAGACCAAATATATGTATCTGAAAAGAATTATACGGTGGTATTGTTTTGATATTTTGGTGAATGGAAGTTAACACATATATATATATATATATATATATATATAATGTCATTATAAATTATATATATTATGTCATATAGTTAAGTTCCTAGACGTCCGTTATATCAGAGTGTTTCATTTCTTTAATAGATTTAATTGAGTATTATTATACTTCCTAGTATAATAATAGTCACGATGTGTTTATACTGATACTGGGTGTCCAAGTACAAAGGACCAAAGCGATATCTTAAACTTCATATAGGTACGGAAACCGTTAACATAAAAACCCTTGCAATTGGATGACGTTGCGAAATACAAAGCTTTTGGAGATTGACAGATAGAAAGGTTAGATGTGCTTCATTTATTATGCTCACTATTTTCTAATAAAGTTATATTTAGTATTTACTTATTCGTTTAAACCAAAACCGTAATGTGGTATTGCGCTTTTTCTTCTGCTTTTATTCGTACAACTAGATTTTTTTCTGATTTTGCACTTTTCTTTCCGTTTTTCATACTACAATTATTATTTTTTTCTATTCCCAAACTTATAAAATAACAACAATATAGTAGGTGGCTATGAAACGTCAAAAATTAATCCACTAATTAAGTGATATTGTTGATGCTTAGTTGCAAATCTACTTTTTGAATTAAAATCGTTGAAGAGTTTATGTGAAAAATGAATCGAATTCCATGTTTTACTTGTGGAAATGCTTTAGTTCCTGGGGTGATGGTGAAAATAAGTGGTGAGGTAAATACAAGAAGGCAGGAAATTGTGATTGCACGTCGCCGCGAAGCAAATCTACCAGAGCGGGTCACAATAGAAGAAACTCAAATCTGCAATGTCTGCAATATTTCTATTGTAAGGGAAATTCAAGCAATAGACAATAACCCAAATTGTTTGAGATTAAATGTGCTACAAAGGTCAACTCACTTATGCTGCATTTGTAACGATGGGAATGATATCATAAAATTTATCCATGAAAGATCAGAATTAATATTCTTGTTGAGAGAAATATACTGCTGTAATATTCATTATGAGATATGATAATCTGTTTGAGTTATGTCTTGGTTACGATATGTAAAGGCCATTTTAGCAGGTAATGAGATTTATATTATTTACAAGACAACGAAGCATTAGAAAACTACCACACGCTTACGAAGACGAAAATTTACCAGATTCCAATTTAAAGCAGTTTCTCCTATAACCAAAGATCAATTTAATAATCTTTTCAACTTTTGAACCCGTTAGAATAGGAAATTCTTTGAGATACTAAGTAAAAGATCTCTTAGCATTCCTGTGAAGTTACGACAAGGTCTTAGTGATAGTTTTTAGCGGTTATTTTAATTATTCCACAAGACAACAAGCCAGTTTAGCTATATCTCTAGTTAGCCAATCTCTTTCTGCAAGATTTGTACCACAAAATATTGGTTTACTGCTACAACAAGAGACAGCTACATCGAAAATCATGTAACTCCTTTTGCAAATCGTCTATATAATCAAAACCTGGATCGGCCTCAAGTTATAGTGTATAATGGCTGTACTTATCTAGAAATAGATAAAGTTCTTGTTTTAAAGTGTTGCGACAGTCCTACTGTACTTATAAGGGTAAACATCTTATCAAGCCATCTCTGCTTGTTGCCCCAGCGGATTTATTCTAGACATTCAAGGCCATATTTCTCAAATTCTGAAAACAACGATGCTAACATACTTATAAGTGAATTCAATAGAGATGTGAATGGAATGCGTGAATGGTTTAATGAAGGAGATATTTTCATTCTCGACCGCGGGTACTTGGATGCTATTCCAGCTTTAAATAGATTAGGTATTAATTTTAAAATGCCAGCTTTTTTGCCCAGAGGTTAGCTACAGTTATCCACAGAGAGGCTAATGATAGTCGTCTCGTTAAATCAGGATCAATTTTTAAATAATTTTAATTGCTTTAAGATAAAACACCCCACATTTGTAATGTTGCTGATTTTCTTAAAATTGCTGGAGCAATTATAAATAAACATTTTCCACCCATTTTAATGCAAGATGCTACTATTGAGCTAGCTGAAAATATTCTTCAAAAAGTTCAAGAGCCAAATGTTGTTCAAGCCAGGGTTGAGGAGGAAAACTTACGCGCTGGAAGGGGCAGATATACGGGTAAGGATATATTCTCGCCTCAGAAATGCTACTCGTTGCCAGTTGTGGATTACATTTGTGCCGAATAATGAGGAAGATGAACCTAACCCAATATTAGGTACTTACTGCACCTGCAAGACTGGTGCCAGAACTTTAGGTACTTGTTCTCATGTGGCAGCTGTACTATGGTTTTTAGGATACGCTAGGTATCAAGAGCTAATCAAATATCCTTCTACAAATGTTTTAAATCATATACTAAATGCAAATAATGTGGAGGTGATAGACATTTAACATTTGATTATGCAACTTTTGATTTCTATGACAATGGTTATATCAAGACCAAAAATTATTTACTGTTTTCTGCCTCATCAGTTCAGTTAACTGATATCTTATTAAGCTTAGATATTTTTAATATATTAAAATACGTTCATTAACGTTTCTACATAAACATTTCTTATTTCCAATGGCTGTACAAAGCGGTAGTGATGATGGAGGTAGACCTGCGAAACCGGTCTGTCGATGGTGTGAACAGTGAAGACACTAGTATCTTAAAGAATTTTCTTTTCTTAGTTTTGCAAAATAAAGATGAACTTCGACAAGCGCCTTCTTTATCAAAAGAATCTACTGAAAACTTTATTAGAAAATAGTGAGCATAATAAATGAAGCACATCTAACCTTTCTATCTGTCAATCTCCAAAAGCTTTGTATTTCGCAACGACATCCAATTGCAAGGAATTTTTTATGTTAACGGTTTTTCCGTACCTATATGAAGTTTAAGATATCGCTTTGGTCCTTTGTACTTGGACACCCAGTATCAGTATAAACACATCGTGACTATTATGTAGGTATGTACAGTTAGCAAATAGTTTATTTTAATATAGACATTTCAATTAAGTTATCAGAAAATTAACTAGGAAGTATAATAATACCCAATTAAATCTATTAAAGAAATGAAACACTCTGTATAACGGACGTCTAGGGACTTAACTTGCAATAATAATTTAAATGATCATATATATATATATATATATATATATATATAATATAGGTTGTAATTCCATAGCCAAAATATCAAACAATACCACCGTATAATTCTTTTCAGATACATATTTGGTTCACCCTGTATATCAGGTGTATGTACAAAAATAATGAAAGTAAAGAAAAGGTTGTAACCAGTACCACAAAAAAATAACATTCCACTAAGTTTTGCGTTAATATTGACAAAAATGTCAATTTTATCATATATTGAATGTATCAAATAGTGATATTGCAGACCCTGTATATCAAAAACTGTTGAGCTTTGAGCTTTCGGCCAATGAAGACATTTGATCAATTGGCCAAGTTCTAGAACATATTAAAATTTGGTTAAATTCTGACCGAAAGGTATTTTACATTTAAAACGCGCCCCCTCCTTTGAAGTTAAACATTGGTAACAGAATATATGCTAAATATACAAGTATTGCTAATGATACTTTGTTAATATTAATTTATTATTAAAATGGTGATTCCATAACTAGTGTTATACAGAAACGTATCTTTTTTAATGTAATGCCAGCTTATTTTTTTAATAAGGTAAAGTTTGTGTAATGCACTAGTTATCCTTAATTACAGAGCATAGCAGGGATATGTTTCTTGAACTTGAATAAAATAATTCACGAAAACTATACCTTAAAGTGGATTCTACGACAGACAGAGTACTTTACAAAAACTCCTAAAGGAATTTTAATACTAAAAATAAAACTTCTGAGTCATTTTACATGAGACAAGTATAGAATGTATGATTAGCTATCAAAAATTCTAACAAAATAATACGGATTTAAGCAACTGAACACCCTCAATACTTTAATTAAAGTCTTTAGTAGGATCTTGCAATTTGAATGACCAAAAGCACGAAGTCATGAAAGGTTGATATAAATTAAGATTAATTTCTACATTTGGTTTCATTTCAACTCTGTGAGCTAGAACAAATCCTTCCAATTTTTGTTAAATAATACGCATAAGAATAAGGAATAAAGTTCCGGTAAATGTGAAGACTTGCGAAGGTAAACATAAATTAAAGTGATCTACTGGTTATTTCGAAATCGGTATTATTAGTGTCATATTCCTTGTTAAACATTGACTGCCTGAAAGTAACATATTCTTATGGTGAAATACGTTTATACCAATTCCGTAAAAGCTTTATCATTGTTGTCTTTTACTTTAAGGTACTGTGAATCCTGAGAACGGAGATTTGAAGAAACAGGTACATTATTATAAAGAATTTCATTAGTAACAACAGAGTTATTAAGCACAGAGTACATCCGGCATATGAATGAAAATATAAATTGGTTATACTTCAAGTGTAGGTACGTAATCGATTTCAACGCCGACTATTGAACAACAGGAAATTACTAATCTTTAATATTTAAAGAAAACTATTTAAGGTTATTTTCTTTTGTTTACCAAAATAACTATAGGTATGTTGCATTTAATTTGGTATTTTTAAAGAATAATTCAAATAAATGTAAAATTAAAAAAAAAGGATTTGGAATAAAAAACGACTAAAGATTTTAAATACTTTGTGTAACAAAGGGTCTTTTAGATACCCCAAGCAAATTTCAGTGAATTAATTGTAGAATTAAAAATTATTATTATTGTATAGTTCTTTAAAAAAAGTTGCCTCATCAAATTAATAAACAGCACTTTAATTGTGATTAGATTATTTAAAAAGATGTTACGTTTGCGCTGTTAGGTAATATAATGGGGTTTTCGGTGGTGGCAAGTGAAGCTTGCCCTCAACGAAGTCCAACACAAAAATTAAGATGCGTTTGGAACAAAAAATTATTCTATTTAAAAAGTAATTATAAGGTACGGTGGCTTTCAATATACGTGACACTCCTGGACGGGCTGCGGATGTCGGTTGCCTTTCCAGGAGGTTGAAAAACGGATTCGGGCGCCACCCAAAGACAAATTATTATTCAGGCGGTCTTTGGGTCCACTCCTGAACCTGTACGGCTTTCAAACGGCCACCTAGGGTTACCCAGTGGAGTATAAATTCAGGGTTAAATCGTCACGGTCGAAGATGTACCTAAAACTTAGTTATTCCGGAGGGAAACGGATACGGCAGTAAACAAAGGTCACAGGTCCCCTTGACAAATAACATTTCTTCACCAATAATCGATGGAAATTGAATGATTCTTAATAGATATGAACTCTAGGATTTGTTTAAATTTCACTGTTTACGGTTTCAGCAAAACGGTGCTCGGTGGTAAAGTAACTTTTTAGTACTTGTCAAAACAAATTTAACTGACTTTTTATACTTGTTTACAGAGCAAATATCTACTAAGTTAAATTATATTAATTAATTTTCACTAACTACTCTTTACCTCATACTAATTCACACAATTCAATTTTTGTCTCGATGCTCTAATAGTGAGAACGAAAAAGAGATAATCAATTTTGTACAGGCACTCATATTTATAGAAAATGATATTTTCGAGTGGGGAAAACTTGGAATTTCCAACTTGGAGTGGTAAGCCAGCAGCGTAACGATTTGTTTTAATTGACATTTAATCAAATACTGTCCTGACGTGTATTTCACTATGTTAAACTCATTACTTGTGAACTAACAAATCGGTTAGCATCATATTAGGTATTTTGCCTGAAAAAAATATTCATTATATACACTATATTAATTAGTAATTAATAACACTTATATCAACTCTTATTTAAACATACAAAATTTTATACAAAAGTAACAGATTACATTCTTTTCATTGTAATTGGAATTTATAGAAGGTATTTCCGGTTTAACTTCATGTGTTTGTATCAAAACTGCTATTTAACAACGCAATTTTTACTAACTAAAACCAACTAATTTATGAGGTGTTACTTATTACTTGCTTATATTAATTTGAAACTCTATGGGTTAGATTGATCGGACTACAACGTCTCCCTGAATGTTTTGGTTTCTTATCTCCAATATTAATATAAACTAAATTATTACTTATTACATTTTAATTTCGGGATAACAAAACGAAAACTTGCATTTATATTGTCGGTATAATTATTTATAATACGTAATGAGTTCCAGCTTCGGAATAGATAGAGAAAATTTCTATTTGTTATTAACGGCAATCTCTTAGATCTTTTAATTATTGTTTGACATGAATCTTCTTGAATTCATTAATGAATTAAAAGAAAAAAAATCTTCACAGTAATAGTTCACAATTTTTTGTTGTAAAGAATCGTATTGAGTTATTTGAAGTGTGCTTGCGCTGGTAATTTACAGATTGGTCGGTGTCATGTAAATAATGAATACAATCTATGTAGGTAGAATAATTTTTTTCAACTTCTATGCTAAAGGAAGCAATAGTATATTAAGTATTAAGAACAGTAAGGACAGTTTACCGATCGACGATAATGTTTGGCGACTTCGCTTCGCTCAGTCGCCAATATTGGAGGAGATCCGTAAACTCCTTACTGTTCGAAATGCTTATGCTATTTTTTGTGCGATCAACAATACACTTGATAGAAAGATGTAGGCAAAACACATTTTATTTTATCTCAAAATTGCTTAAAAGATGGCCACAAGCCGAGCCACAAGCGTATGTATTGTTTCCTTAGCAACCTGAACGTTAATGTGACAGCTATAACATAATTGTGTCAGAAATTCTAGTCAGTAAACTATTATTATTATTACCATTTCCAATCGTACATTTAATTTTAATATTAATAAATAATATTATACCCAACACTCTGGCAGGTGTTTCAGTAAACTTACTGTTCGCTGAACGGTAAGTAAATTACTTACTGTTCAGTTAGAATCATTAAACAGTAAATGCTACCTACTGTTGTCAAAACAATGACAGTAAGTTGACAAAATGAACGATCGCACAAAAAAATAATAATAGTCGACTGTCGATGATCGTAGTCCAATCAAGTAGTCTAGTTAGAAGTAACTAAATGTTAATATAATTTTATCAAAGTGGTAAAAGTTCAGAATGGCATATATTTGTTTTGCGTTCATTCAAAAAAAGAACACTTTCTGTTTAATTTTTAGTGTAGAACTTAATGGTTTATTGGAATAGTGCAATAAAAATGTTGCTGCACGCTGCGCTGCTATACTAAGCTGATATAAAAGGTCATACTGCAAATGGAAAGTAAAATATTGATTGACAAGAGAACTAAGCTTTATTTGTAAAAATGCAAAAGGTTTTAAGTTATTTAATAATTTTTTATGGAAGTAATTAAGTGAAACATAATTAGTAATTAATATATCATTAAAATTACAATTTAAACACTTGGAATCGATTCTAAACTAACAAATCCAAAATGAGTCATATCATAGAACCTTATCACTTCAGATAACAAACATATTTTTAGGGGATAAAATACTACACCGTAGTTAGCTAGAGTATTGCATACGTATGTCAACCTAACCCATCAACCAATGAAAGAACACGAATTTAAAATTTTGAATTAATCAAAATTCAATTAACTGATAAGTGTTACGTAACACTTATCGTTTTCGCGTTATCAAAAAAGCGCAGGTAACTATATGTTTGATAACTAAGGAATTACAAACTTTAATTATTCGATAGACAGAATTAACTTTTTACGCAATTTTCATTATTAAACTTATATAATAGTCAAGTAAAATATATTTCGTGCATAGTTCCTTTCCTTCAATAATACTGGCTAAGGATACATTCGAGCTTGTTGCTTGAGAATATTTACATTCCTGCTTCGCAGTCGTGCATATTTTCATCGCAATCAGCTTTCATTTATCCCGTTAGCCAGGATTATCGGTAAGCCATCACAAAACTAATATATCACTGTTCATAATTGCTGTACATTTTAGTGAAATGTTTCATGCTTAAAGGAAGAAATAGAATGCTGCACAGTTGATAAAATTCATAACATATAAATTCAACTATTGGGCAACAAGGCAATCCATTCAAACATGTTTCCAACGAATTTTGTGCACATATATGAATTTTGGCTTTTGGTTAAAATCTATGTGGTCAAGAGAAATGCTTTAAATTTCCTTATTGTGCAACGATACAATCCTTCGGGACGTCTTTTAAATGTTGATTTTTGCTCCTGTTGGAAAAAAATCATATGGTCACGTAAAATACATTAAATTTACTTATTGGGCATATATTCAGTCCGTTGGAACGTTTTTCTAACCAAGTTGGTACATAAATAACGATTTCGCCAAATCTTGGTCAAAATCAATGTGATCAAGGAAGATGTTTGAAAATAACTTATTGCTCATCCGTGGAATGCGCTCGGACGTTTTTCCAAAACAATTGGTGCCTAAATAACGATTTTGACATCTCTTGACCAAAATCCAAATGTTAACGGAAAATGCTCTAAATTTACTGATTGGGAAGGGATACAATGCTTTGAGACGTATTTCCAGCAAAATTGGTGCACAAACAACGATTTTTTAATCTCTTAGTCAAACATCATTTGGTCGCGATAAACACAATACTTTGGTATGATTTTCCAATTAAATTGGTGGTTAAATAACGATTTTGACATTTTTTGGGCAAAATCCTTGTGGTTGCGGAAAATTCACTAAATTTGCCTATTGGACATCAATAGAATGCTATGGAATGCTTTTCTAACAAAATTGGTACATTAATAACGATTTTGACATATATTGGTTGATAAATATCGATTTCGACATCTCTTGGATAAAATTTATATTGTCAGAAAAAATACATAAAGTTCACTTATTGGGCCTTCAGGCGTTTTCCGAAAGAAATTGGTGCGTATATAACGAGTTTGGCATCTCATAGCCAAAATCCATAAGGTAATGGAAAAAGCATTAAATTTACTTATTTGGAATTGATACAATGCCTTGGTACATTTACAAAATTGGTGGATAATTAATGATTGCCATCTCTTCAATGCATTAGTACGTTTTTTTTTACGGAAAATGCATTAAATTCACTTAGTTGGTAATGAGGAAATACTTTTGAATTATTTTTCAATTAAATTGGTACATAAACAGCGATTTTGCCAATTCTTGCCCAAAACCTATATGGTCACGGAAAGTGCAGTAAATTTATCTATTGGACATCGATACAAAGCTTTGGGACGCCTTGTTAACAAAATTGCTGCATAAATCTCGATTTTGACACCTTGTAGTTAAAATTCATCTGGCCACGAGAAATGCATGGTTTAGGACATTTCTCCAGCGAGATTAATGCATAAATAACGATTCTGATATCACTTGGTGAAGATCTATATGATCACGCAAAATGCAAAAAATTAACTTATGTAAGTGCGCGAGTTATTAAATAATTTTTAATTTAGTATCGTGTTTTACAAGATTTGATATACCTTGTTCCTGTTACCAATAATATTTAATTTCAATTTTTGTAAATAAAGCTCTATATAAATAAAACTTTTACAATGTTTGTTTTACTTAAACATGTACTATGGAATAAAAATCTTTCAATAATCTTTTAAATATCTAAAAATGAATTGTACACCTAATATATTCTAATGCATATACAATAGGGCGGAGTGAATTTTTTAACTTTTGAATCTTAGTAACCCTGTATGATTGAAATGTGCCTATTAAATGTTAGAATAAGTGAAAAAAGAGTTCCTAAAAACAATATATTCGGCTGCCGAAGAAATGTATTAGTTCGTTTTAAAAGGTTTTAGTCCATCTGGATCATAAGTACATATATATAAGTACATAAACAGTACAGGGTACACTTTAATGCGTCTGGTAGCGATACGGAGGGGTGGATCCTCTTTTATTTTTGGCTATTATCATTACGTCCATTACCTACGCAGACATTCTTCTTAAAGCAAGTGCCTTGAACGTGCACCTGCACGTGATTTCTTTAAATACTTAATTGAATTATACTGAGCAATTGTTTTCTAAATATTTGTGAGTCTATTATGTCATAAAATATTATAAAGGTTACAAAAATTAAACGAGAATAAACAAGAACCCAGTGTAAGTGACGTTTTTAAGAAGCTAGTAAAAGACCTAAAAGAAATATGGAAGAAAATTTCGATTTCCATAGTATCAGCAAATATTTAGTCAACTAAAATAGTATCATGCTACATATCTAGCAATTAAGGAGAGCCTTAAATAGAAATATAAGAACAACTACAATAAAAAAGTACAGGCATTTAAAGAATCTACAGAGACAAAACTGTTTGATAATAATAATAATAATAATAACAATAATAATAATAATAACAATAAAAATACCTAGGGGTTGAACTACCTACTAGGCGCGTCCCCAGGTGGCGGATAGGGGAATGACCTTGCAAATGATCGTAAGTGATGCAAGGCCAACACCGAAATATGAGCTCGTGGCCTTAAAACCGTCACTGTTAGCTCTACAAAATACGGTGTCGCGGACCAGTTCACGTGGGGCCTTGTAAGTAACAAGGACAGGGACGGCAACCCTGCGTCCCCTTAGCTGGAAGTTCACTTTTCTTATACTAGTCTTGAGTGGCTTCCCTTACTTTAACTCTTTTCTGTCGGAGCACCCTTCGCTCTAACTCTTTTTCTCTTCAGGCTCACAGCGTAAGCTGAGAGACCTTTTCCTTTGTCTTTCTACTCTTCCCAGGACATGCGCCGTCAAAAGCGTATACGGGTGTGGCAAGCCCGGGATGTCCTTGCTGGGGACGGCTGAGCGCTAGTGTCCTAATACCGCAACCGCAAACTGTACTTCAGAGACTCTAGCAGGGCGTGGCTAGGGAACGTCGTACAGCTAGCGGTCGGTGGTCTTGACTTTACCGCCTGGGCTACGAGGAAGGTAACCTCTATAAAAAATCCCCCAATCCCAAGGTCGTTTGGCAGTTTTAGGTGCTGAAGGGATTGCGCAAAGGGAAGCCTGAGCGTGGCCAGGGGGAAGCCTGGTCTCTAGCGTTGAAACGCCTGTGGGGAAAAAGGCGCCCTCCACAGTATAAACGCCTTGCTATAGTATGGGTGCACTGCTGTAGTTGACTATTTCTTCATCCCAACTCGTGGGATCACTATGAGCTTTTCAAATCCACGTTTAAGGGGTTCGGTAGACCCTTTCCAAAAATCCGCCGAAGAGGAGTCCACCTCTCAAATCATGGATGTTGGTGCAGGTCCAGCAGAAAAAACTGTTTTCAAAACGAGCCAAGAAAAGGTACCCCGGTTCTTGTTCATCAAAAGGAAAGGAAATGAACAACTTGCCAATTTTGATAAGGTCAGCCCGTTTGCTATTAGTAAAGTTATATATGGGCAGTTTGGTACGGTGAAAATGGTGAGGAAAACTAAAGAAGGTCTCTTAATAGAATCTATCTCCATTAACCAAGCAAAACGCATATTACAAAGTAGTACATTCTTAGGTTACGATATTGAAGTGGTTCCTCATAAAACACTAAACATCTCTAAGGGTGTAATCTATTGTCAAGACCTGTTGAATTGTTCTGCTAATGAAGTTTGTGAAGAACTACACTCGCAGGGAGTAGTTGAAGTTCGCAGACTAAAATCAAAGAAAGATGGAATATTACGAGACAGTCCTGTGCATGTGCTTACTTTTAATTCTCCACCCTTCCCAAAACAATCAAAGTAGCTTTCTATTCACTGAACGTACGCTTATATGTACCTCCGCCTCTTAGATGTTTTAACTGCCAACATTTTGGTCACGCCTCTCTAAATTGTCAACAACCACAAGTATGTGTTTGTGGCAAGAAATTGCATGAAGGTAGCAGATGCGAAGATCCTCTAACATGTGTCAATTGCAACGGCCCCCACTCAGCCAGATCCAGTTAATGCCCGAAATTTAAAACTGAAGCGGCAATACAAGAGTTAAAGGTTAGGGAGAAAATTACATATGCAGAAGCTAAGAAAAAAGTCATAATACCAACACCCACGTTAGGAGTCAGTTATGCAACCGCTACCAGAGAAAAACAACCAATGTTGGATGTCCCATCATTGGCAAAAGAGTTGATTCCTCTAATGGTAGAAGCTATAAAACCACTACTGTTAAAAAATACAGATAATATAGATGAACCTCGTATTACGTTACAAGTTCCAAGCTTTGTAGCACCATGTAAACGTCCTGCAACTCCCCAATCAGAAAGCCTATCGGATGTTAGAAAAAGAGGTGCCGAGGAAATCTACTCTTCCAGTGATGGAGGTGACTCTCAATCGTCCTTAACGAGCAAAGAGAGAGAACAGCTCGAAAAAGAGGAAAAGGGTGGCCGAAGGGAAAACCCCGGAAATAGATCTAGTCATCAATCTTAGATTGAAGTGATAACCTAACTGTGATAATTATCTTTATTTATCTAGTCATTTTATCATCTTGTTTGTCTAGTCATTTCTATATTTATTTATTTAGTCAATGTATCGTTTTATTTGTCTAGTCATTTACTTTTCTGTTTTACTTATACAATATTTGTGTGTATCCCTTAGAGTTGTTGATATGCTTACTAATCCTAAAACTTAAAATGGATACCTTTATTTTGCAGTGGAACTGTAATGGTATAATTAATCGATACTGCAATTTAAAGTTATTAATAAGGGATCTTTCCCCATTATTTATTTGTCTACAAGAGACGCATCTAAAGGCAGACCAACATTATGCACTTAAAAGTTTCTCAATTTATAGAAAGGACTTTTTACATCACGCCCGCGCCTGTGGAGGCGTTGCAATACTTGTTAGAAACGGTGTCAAAGCAACTGCCATAAACCTAGAATCTCCTCTTCAAGCAGTCGCAATTCGTACTACCTATCCCATAGAGATTACTATTTGCAATGTCTACCTACCTGAATTTAACTGGGAATTACAGGATCTAACTCAACTAATCAGGCAGTTACCCTCACCTTTCATCCTTCTAGGTGACTTTAATGCAAATAGTGATCTATGGGGGTCTGGCAGGAGAGATACGAGAGGCCGCTTACTTGAAACCTTAATTGAAAGAGAAGAATTATTTTTACTAAATACGGGATCAGTAACTCACCTTACAGCTCGAGGAGGAGGTTTCTCAGCTGTGGATTTAACGTTGGTCACTCCGACTGTAGCACCACGGCTTGCCTGGAAAACTTCGGACCACCTTCACGACAGTGACCATTTTCCCATCGTTATCTCGCACAACTACCAGAACGGCGAAAATGAACCCTTTCCTAGAAGATGGATTACAAACAGAGCAAATCGGTTCCTTTATAAAGAAACTCTGCCATCTAACCTTACACCATTGTCCGTAGAAGCTGACATTTCTTTGCTAAGCTCTACTATTCTAAATGCAGCCTTTAAGTCCGTCCCAGAAAGTAGAGGAAGAATAGGTAAGTTTGGAGTACCTTGGTGGTGCGACAAAGTAGCATCTGCAATAAAAGAAAAAAAAACAGGCGTTTAATCGATTCTGCAAAGATCCAACACTGGGGAATTTAATTCACTTTAAAAAGATGAGAGCTGTCGCTCGACGAGTAACACTTGAGAGCAAAAGAGAATCATGGAAACAGTATGTAAATACCCTTACTCCAAACTCATCAACTACCGAAGCCTGGAGAAAAGTTAAGGCCATAAGTGGCACAGGACAATGTACAACCATTACACAACTCCTTGTAGAAGACACATCAATAACCTTGACATCTGGTATCTGTGAAACAATGGCCACTCAATTTGAATCCGCTAGCAGAACCGACAACTATGATAGATCCTTTCTGCTAACGAAAACACAGAGGGAAATTGAGATAGATTTTGCCACAGATCAAGTGTCAGAGTATAACCTACCATTTTCTATGTCTGAATTAAATCATGCGCTAAAAGGCGTAAAATCATCTGCTGTGGGCCCTGACAACATCAACAATGAATTTATAAAGCACCTAAACGTTGGACTTAAAGCTTTTCTTTTAAACATATACAATCAAGTATGGGCAGGGGGTAAATACCCCAATGCATGGAGAAGCAACGGTAATCCCGATACTAAAGGAAAGCAAAGATCCAACGAACCCCAATAGTTATAGGCCAATTAGCCTTACCTGCTGCTTTAGCAAAATTTTTGAAAAAATGATAAACTTAAGATTAGTATACGTTCTCGAAAGCAGGAATCTACTTACGCCATATCAGTATGGTTTCCGTAAAGGAAGATCCATTATAGACTGTATGGTTCAACTAGAGAACGCTATACAGAACGCATATAAGGAAAGATCACACTTGGTAGCAGTTTTTTTCGATATCCAAAAGGCCTATGACATGACCTGGAGGTATGGCATATTAGAAAATTTATATAGTTGAGGCTTACGTGGTAACCTTCCGAGAGTCATCAAAGCTTTTCTCTCAGATCGCAGCTTCAGGGTAAGAATAGGGAATACCTTGTCGTCTTACTGTAACCTTGAAAACGGAGTACCACAAGGATCGACTTTGAGTGTCACCCTATTTGTAGTTGCCATTAACAATATACTGGCAAACCTGCCCCAAGAAATTGGAAGGTGTTTATATGTTGACGATTTATGTATATATGTTAAAGGGAAAACAGTACCTCAAGTAAATACTCTTTGCAAATAGCAATAAACACCATCTTAAGAAATTTGGTTAGTGCGGGCTATAGACTCTCCCAAGAGAAAACTGCATGTGTCCATTTTTGCAGACTTAGACGCCCTCTTGCAGACCCTAAAATCTACATAGGAGACACACGCATAAAATGTGTGCAAAATATTCGATCGCATCAATACCATACATCACTCAGGAATCAGATATTGCACAGGCGCCTTCTACACTAGCCCAATCCAAAGCATTTATGTAGACGCTGGAGTCACTTCTCTTGCCAAAAGAAGAGAGCGAATGCTTCTTTGCTATTTAGCACGACGAAAATCCCACCCATCGAATCCAAGCTACGACATCTTGTTTGAGACAAGGCAATTGTATGAAGAACACCCGACAGCAACTAGACCAGTGAGGATACGAGCATTTGAGGTACTGGATAAATACCAAATAAGTCTACCGGCACTGCTAAGATTTGAGAATCTGGAATATCCTCCATGGAGAATACGATTACCTATTGTGGCAAAAGTTAATAATACAACAAATACAATTAATATAGATCAGATTGCTAACAAAATTGTAATATATTCGATTGGAGTAAAACTAATAAGGGTACCGGTAGTGCAATATATGTAGAAAATAATCCCCACTCTTGGTCTCTCCCTCCAGAAAGCTCAGAAAATATAGCTGAAATGTATGCTATATATCAGGCACTACTGTATTGCTATACTTCCCGTCAATCAGCAAGATACCTAATTATGAATAAATCCAAAATAGCCATTCAACTCATTATGAACAGGTTTACAACACATCCCATGGCCCAACTGATCCTCTCACTCTTACAGGAAATATATACATCCCCGAAGCTAGTTACTTTTGTAGCAGTAACAGATTTCAGTCAAATATTAGGTATGTGTGCAGCCTACGACGCAGCTGTTAGCGCAGCAGAAAAGGAAGGCCTAATAGACGCTAACTTACAAACATATGATGAAACTGCGAAACGAATCATTAATATAGTAACTAAATCTTGGCAAATAGAATGGGATGAATCAAATGCAGCTCTTAGACGAATAAAAAAGTCAGTAATAGCCTGGAAAAATCCTAGAAATTTGTCCAGAGAGGAGCAAGTAATGTTGACAAGGCTGAGAATTGGGCACACTAAAATTACATCTGAACATTACTTGACGGGAAGCGATCCACCCAGATGTAATAGTTGTAACGTCCCTATATCGGTTACTCACCTGCTGATAGACTGCCCATTATTTAATATCGAACGAAAACATAACGGCCTCGAAAAGAACCTAGAAACCATACTCAGCAATGACCCGGTGGAAATTAAAAAACTAATAGCATACCTCAGAGATACAAATTTGATAAATAAGATATAAAATCGAATAGTAAGCGCCAATGACCACAGATGTCGACGCGCAAGCAAAAAAAAAAAAAAAAATAAAATAATTGTAATAATAGTAAAAACAATAATAATAATAATAATAATAAATAATGGAAGATGTCCAATATGTGTACAATTGGTGCCGAAACGTATGTCCTATGGCAAGCCCTTTTGTACTGCCACATGTGCTACACAGGGACACGTTTCGTCATAATTAGTGACAGTTTGAGAGCTGTATGAGGCGCACTTTCTCTCGCGATCCACTTGTCCTAAGAATACAGGCCTTATACAAAAATGTGGTGGAAACTGGGAAAAGTGTAACGTTAGTATGGGTACCTGGCCACGTAGGCGTCAAAACGTGCTACGAGAGGGGAACAAGTGGATGTTCCGGAGGTGAGACATGTAAACCTAAACGCAGCTTTGAATGACGCGGTTGGATGCACGAAGCCCAGGAGACCACCTATGCAATTGTCTCGAACGGAACGAATTAAACGCAACTAACTCACGTCCACTTGTTGCGCAATGAACTTCTTCCGGCATGCCAGAGCTGTTGTCATCTAGTATCTGTTGAGCACCTATTGTGTATATGTTCGGGACTGCAGCATCTGAGGATTTTGTATAAGTTGGTGTGGGAGATAGAGGATTTACTCAAGCAGTCAGAGCATATTAAAAATGTTATCAAATTCTTAAAAACTGCAAATTTGTTCGATAGGATCTAATAAGTATAGTAGAGGCCAATGACCTTAGTTATCGACGCCTTGTATAAAATAAAAAAAAACAATAATAATCATAATAATAGTAATATTTATTTCAAACTGCTACGTAAAAATACATACAGTGGAATGTAGGTTGAAATAGGTCAATTTAAAAAGATATTAACAAGCACAAAAATATATAAAATACATAATAGTAGAGTGTATAACAAAGGACTCAAAAGCAACAAAAACCAATAATTAGAGCATTAATTAAAGCTGGAATGAGTTATTTCTAAAAATTCACTTACGGAATACGGTTCTACATCAAGAATTGAATTGAAAAAGGTTTGCTTTAAAAACAGTCTTATTTTTTTTTCATTTCTAATTCCTTGAGGTAGTGAAGTAAAAAATTTTAAGCAAGCATACAGAGGACTTTTTTGTGCTAAGAGTAACCTATAAATAGGGTAGTTGTCTAATGTTGTACGTATGATTTTGCTCATATAAAATAAATTGTGATTTATGATGGTAATTATACATAATACATTCATATATGTACAACCCAACGACCGTCAAAACTCCGTATTCTCTAAAATTTCCCCGCGACAGGACTGCTTAAAATGCAAACCACACATTATACGAAGAACTTTTTTTTGTATGACAGTAATTCCCTTTATATTAGTTTGGCTTGTGCTGCCCCAGAACGTAATACCAAAACGCAATGCTGCGAGAAAGGTTGCATGGTAAATGGTCCTAAGCACGAAGTGATTTACTGTGCGTTGAACTACTCTCATACTGTAACAGAAGTAGTTAGAGGGACACCTTTCGCCGCCATTTTGTTTTTTTTTTGGCGTCATGGACCAGATCGGTTTCCCACCCCTTTTTTGTACTCGCCAACGCGGAGGACGTATTTCTGACCTTGAAATAGGGATTGGCTTTGCAGTTAGTGAGATAGAATTAGGGCTCCTTTGTTAGAATACTATTTCCAGCGATGGGAGCCACGGCAGGTGCACAAAATCCAGAGAGCAGGTTCCTATATCTGTCTTATTTGGTTAACATTTAAAAATTCCAGGGTCGACCGCTTCTATAAAATATCAATAATACAGGGTCATTTCAAATACCTTGTAATTTATATATGTGCTAATAATAGTGGTTCGCTAAACCAGTAACAATAGTAAATATGTCAAGATAAAATAGAAAGCGTACTACTGGCTCGAAATCAGGTAAAGACAAATTGAAGAAGATGATGAATACGGTACAGCTACTGAGAACGAGGAAGAAGGTTTGAAAGCGTGTGCAGTATTTCCATGATCATGCTGAAAACAGCTAATTTAAGAATAATCTCACATCTATGTAATAACAATATTGACCGATAAAGGCTGTATATTATCCTTTGCATGTATTTAATCATCATTTAACCATCATCGAATGAGCATTATTATTATTGTGAACCAGTATCAGGGATGTTAGATGTTTTACGGCTTGTTAATAAACTATTACAATAGAATCGATCAAGATGAAAACGATGAAATGAATTAGTTAAAATGTATCTCAAATCTTGATGATAGTGATACTCTATGAAATTTCAAATAAGTTAAATTACGCTGCTCCTAAATTCAGATTAGAAAATTTAAAGTGTTTAAATTAGCACGACTACATCGGATGGTAAAAAAAAAGCCCTTGTAAGGTGAGTTACATCCATAATTGATCGTGCAGGTAAGTCAGGGGTATATTTTCTCGAGTGTATAGCAGTTGATAATCAATAGTTATCAGATATACCCGATAAGAGAATTTACCGATTTCCATACTATCAGATCATCAAATATTTAGTCAATAAAACAGTGTCATGCTAAATATTCAGCTATTTAAAAGAGCCTTAAATCGAAATATAAGAACACTGCAATAAAAAAGTACAGGCACTTAAAGAATCTGTAGAGATAAAATTATTTGATAATAATAATAATAATTAAAAATAATAGAATAGAATGCGTTTATTTCAAAAATATACATAATTCTAAGGGCCAACAAAGTCAAAAGACTTACCTGTTGGTGCCTTATTTTATACAAATAAATAATAACATTCCTTTTTTTTTACAAATTAAACATTATTCTGACGTTTTGGAGTGTACAATCATTGTAAACATAAAAGTATTTATAATAAAAGATGCATAACATATTTCAATAAAGTCAATATTTTTGTTTAATTAATCATTCACTAACCACTTTTTCACCTCCTTCTTAAATGTCCCAGCCCTATTGGCACTAACTCTTTCCGGAATTGAATTAAATAAGTACGGTATTAAACATTTCAGAGTTCTTTGGCCATATTTGTTGTAATAATAAGGAACAATGTAGTTGGTTCTGCGTGTAGGGTAGTTGTGATCCACCGTTCGTTTGCATTCGTTGTTTCCAAAGTGTTGCATTAGATGTATGTACTTGTAAAATCCATTTGGGGTTAGGGTGTCACATTTTTCGTATAGCTGCTGCTTACTGAAGTTCTTATTTTTGTTAATAAGTCCCAGCATTTTATGTTGTATGGATTCCAGTTTATAGTAATAATAATAAAAAAATAATAATAATAATAATAATAATAATAATAATAATAATAATAATAATAATAATACCATGCTTGGAAACTACATAATTGGTGCGGAGTTCTAACCGCTGAACTATATGCCCTGTGGCAAGCTCTGAGATATTCCGAGTACAGAAACCACAAAAACATAATAGTGTGCTCAGATTCAAGAACTACTATTGGAAAAACTCAAAATAAATATTCTTTAGAACCATTAGTAATACAAATCCTAGCAACCATCCACCACTTAAACACCCTAAACAAATCGGTTACATTTATCTGGGTTCCATCACATGCAGGAATAAAGGGTAACGAAATTGCCGATAAAAGCGCCAAAACAATAACATACTCCAACGAAACTAACACCATACCCATCCGACATAAAGACGCTCAAACTAATATCACCTCAATAGTAAATAAGCAATGGCAAAAAGAATGGATAGAATCAGGTCACAGGTTAAATAACTATAAAACGAATATACATCAAACAAAATTCCCACCTAACCTAAGTCGAAAAGAGCCAGTAACTATAACACGAATTAGAATAGGGCACACCAGATTTTCTTCCGAACACCTACTGCTAGGGAGTAGGGCCCCAACTTGCATAGATTGCCGGACCAAACTAACAACGGAACATGTAGTCCTCCACTGTATGAAGTATGCTAGGCTAAGGAACAAATATGACATAAGTGCAGAAGTTCTGTATAGTACAAACGAGGAAGCAATTAAAAGGGTACTTGAGTTTTTAAGAGAATCTAATATTCTCCGCATGGTATAAGAAATAATACTGGGAGAAGCAGCTAATGATCTAGTAATCGATGCTGCAAAAAAAAAAAATACCTAGGGGTTGGACTACCTACTAGGCGCGTCCCCAGGTGGCGGATAGGGGAATGACCTTGCAAATGATCGTAAGTGATGCAAGGCCAGCACCGAAATATGAGCTCGCGGCGGTAAACTGCCACTGTTAGCTCTAGGAAATACGGTGTCGCGGACCAGTCTACGTGGGGCCTCGTATCTAACGAGGTCAGGGATGGCAACCCTGCGTCCACCTTGCTGGAAGTACACTTTTCTTATACTAGTCTTGAGTGGCTTCCCTTCCTTTAACTCTTTTCTGTCGGAGCACTCTCGCTCCAACTCTTATTCTCTTCAGGCTCCCGGCGAAAGCTGAGAGACCACTTCCATTTTTCTCTACTCTTCCCAGGACATACACCGTCAAAAGCGTATACGGGTGTACCTAGCCCGGGATGTCCTAGCTGGGGGTGGCTGAGCGCTAGCCGTCTCCTAATATCGCAACCGCAAACTGTACTTCAGAGACTCTAGCAGGGCGTGGCTGGGGATCGTCGTACAGCTAACGGTCGGTGGTCTTGGCTTTACCGCCCGGACTATGAGGAAGGTAACCTCTATAAAAAATCCCCTAATCCCAAGGTCGTTTGGCAGTTTTAGGTGCTGAAGGGATTGCGCGAGGGGAAGCCTGAGCGTGGCTATGGGGAAGCCTGTCGCTAGCGTTGAAACGCCTGTGGGGAAACAGGGGTCTCTTCACAGTATTAAGTCCCCCCCGTGGGTTAAGGGCCCACTGACTCACGGGATTTCTTTTGGTCCCTTCTCGTGGGATATCATGAGTCAAGCTAAAACTAAACACAAGAGTGCCAGCTCTTTAAACATGGAGGTGCAGGAAGGTCTACCTTTAAAGCCTACCGAAAATAGAAGCCCAGTGACGGAGGTTTTACCCCGATTCTTGGTCCTTAAGAGAAAGGATGGGCTAAATTTTGACAAAGTTAGCCCATTTTATATTCATAAAGCTTTGTACGGTTTATTTGGATCATTAAAAAAGAAAATTACAGACGGTATATTAGTAGAAACTACCACAAATAAGCAGTCTAGAAGGGTATTGGATACATTAAGGCTAGGCGACTTTGAAATTGAAGTTATTGCACATACAACCATGAATGTGTCTAGAGGTGTGATTTCCTGTCGAGACTTATTAAATTGTTCAGTCGAAGTCATATGTCAGGAATTAAGCGGGCAACAAGCGATTGGCAGCAAAACGATATCCTAAACATTATAGCTCAACTACCTGATCCATACATGCTGTTGGGTGACTTCAATGCGCACAGTCGTTTTTGGGGATCAGTCCGCACTGACAGCAATGGGGAAGCTATGGAAAATATAATTGACGCAAAGAATCCGGTTTTATTAAACACTGGCTAGAATACTCACCTTTGTGCCAGATCTAGTGCCTTTTCTGCTATAGATATCACCATGGTATCTGCCCGGATTGCCACATCATTCTCATGGAAAGTATCTCAGGATCTTTACTATAGCGACCACTTTCCCATAATAATTGAAACCAAACAGCGCAGCATACCTACAGTATGTCCAACTCGATGGAAAATATCCGAGGCTCGGTGGGATATCTTCCAAGAGCATCTTATTGCACCCGATGAGCAACACACTGCTTCGAGGAAGATATGTAATGTTACGAATGGTATAATAAGCGCAGCCAATACTTCCATCCCAAAATATGGAGGAAAATGTGTTAAACGTATGGTACCATGGTGGAACAAAAAAGTGAGCGAAGCTATAGCAATTAAAAAACGAGCACTAAATGTTTTCCGAAAAAATTCTACGAATGAAAACCTAATAACATTCAAAAAGGCGAGAGCGTCTGCTCGACAAATAATTCTCCAAAGCAAACGAAATTCGTGGAATAATTTTGTATCCACTATAACGCGTGACACAAACAACCCAATTGTGTGGAATAAAATAAAACCGATATCGGGCAAACATACAAGCTCTATACAATTAGAAAACGGAAACTCCGTGACATACAACCCTGACGAAGTGGTTGAACTATTAGCGGATCAGTTTGAACGCGCCAGTAGCTCTGCAAACTATAGTCAATCCTTTCAAAGAACAAAAGCTGAAAAAGAATATAAATTAGATTTTAAAGACTCAAACAGCGGGGAATATAACGTACCGTTCACCATTAGTGAACTGGAAAACGCTCTTAGGGGAAACAAAGCTTCCTCTCCCGGTGGAGATCTGATAAGGTATGAAATGCTGCGTAATCTTACCAATGAATATAAAATGCTTCTTCTCGATGCCTTTAATCCAACATGGTCAGAAGGCAAGTATCCTACCTGCTGGAAAGAAGCAATAATTGTTTCCATACTAAAAAATGGTAAAAATCCATACCTAGCTGCAAGTTATAGACCGATCAGTTTGACTTCTTCTATCGCAAAGGTTCTAGAACGCATGGTCAGCGCTAGACTAATGTGGATTCTAGAAAGCCGAGGACTATTGTCAAATTTCCAAGGAGGGTACCGAAAATTCAGGGCAACTGTAGACCATCTTGTACATCTACTGAATGTCGTTCTCGAAGCTTTTTCACGCAGGCACCATGCTGTTGCGGTTTTCCTTGACGTTGAAAAGGCTTTTGATATGACTTGGAGGTATGGAGTACTACAACAGCTGTATGAATGGAGATTTAAGGGAAACCTACCTAAATTCATATCTACATTTCTTGAGGGACGATCTTTCAGAGATCGGGTAGGTAGTCATCTCTCAACTCCTAAAAACCTAGAAAATGGCATGCCTCAAGACTCAACATTGAGCGTAACATTATTCGCAATCGCAATTAACGCTCTAATATCTTCCCTACCATGTGATATACACATTTACCTGTATGTTGATGACCTGGTATTACTTTACACTGCACCTACCATCGGAAATATAAATACAAAAATTCAGCAGGCTCTTGACCCTATATCAACAAATTCTAATAAAATAGGATTTAATCTATCATCAGAGAAGACCTACTGCATGCATTTTTGTAAATTGAGAAAGCCACATTATGGTCCTCTGCTTACTTTGAATAATAGATACATTAAGGATCACGGTATATTTCTAGGTCTAAAACTAAATACCACTCTGACCTGGAAAAGCCACATTGACGAATTAATTGTACGGTGTAAAGCTTCACTAAACATCATTAGGGTGTTAGCTAGCACTAGGTGGGGAGCAGATTCGGAAGTCATTTTAGGAATTTATAAATCTCTGGTGCGGTCAAAAATTGATTATGGATGTGAAGCGTATTCGTAAGCATCAAAAAGCACCCTAAAATCCTTAGAGTCAATACAAAATGCTGCGATGAGGTATGCGCTAGGTGCATTCTACACAAGTCCTGCGGACAGTTTATGCTGTAAATCTGGTATTACTCCATTAGATCTACATCGTTTATACAGACTTCTAACATATGCCTGTAAAATAAATGCCCAACCACATCACTCAAACTATAAGATCCTGTTTCATAATGATGACATATACCAAACGGGTCAAATATTACACAGACTACTGTGGTATAATGTAAGTAAAGGTTTGGAAAGTATTCATGAAACACTTCCATACATGTTACCTCTAAGACCACTGGAAATCCCGCCATGGCTTGTACCGCAAGTTATCTGCTACACACAGTTGTCAAAATATAAAAAATCAAATACCTCATCAATCTGCTTTCATACAGAACTGAATGCATTGCTTGCCAATCTTAGTGACCATGTTATTTTGTACACTGATGGTTCAAAACATAATCAGGGTGTGGGATCTGCCTTCTCCATGAACAACTCAGAGTACAGCTGGCCTATGCCAGCATATGTAACAGTATACAGTTCAGAGTTATATGCGATTTGGCAAGCCCTTCGCTACTCTGAAGTAACAACTAGCTGGGCCAAATTTGTAATAATAACCGATTCTTACAGTGCTCTTATGGGTCTCCAAAATGCATACACAAGAAACCCTTTAATTCAGATTATTTTATCTACAATCACACATCTTCAAAATGTAGGACGAACAGTGGTATTTCTATGGGTGTCTAGCCATATGGGCATTAGGGGCAATGAAAGAGCAGATATAGCTGCTCGTGGTGCAGCAGAAGAAGCTGAAATTGGGATGGCAACAAAAACTGAAATTGCGCTTAATACTAATGTTGCCAAATATATCAAACACAGACTAAAAATAATATGGCAAGAGAACAGGAGCAGATCGGTACATCAACTACGAAACATAAAGCCTACAGTTAATAAATGGGAACTAAACCCAGGCTTCACTAGAAAGGAAAGTAGCATAATTCACCGAACTAGAATTGGACATACAAGTATAACACAAAAACACATTCTATTGAATACACATCCACCAAGTTGTGAAAAATGCTCAACACTTCTAACCATCGAACATGTAATCTGCTCATGTCCAATTTACGCTCTACAACGAAACCTGTACTCTATAACTAACACACTGGAAACAGTTTTCACAGACACTGAACGTACACAAAGTATACTACGGTTTTTAAAAGCAATTAATATCTACGACAAAATAAAAAACACAACAGTACCAAAGACCACAGCAGTCGACGTGCTATAACAATATCAAAAAAAAATAATAATAATAATAATAATAATAATAATAGTAATAAGAATAAGCACGCCTGATTTAACTTATAAGCGACAGGTTGCATCTATTATGGACGAACTCCGTAACTCAAAGGTGATTTAGACTGAATCGGGGGCAGGATGTGCCATATGCACTGACAGCATAGCACATGAATGGAAGATGTCCAATATGTGCACAATAATGGGTGCCGAAATGTATGCCCTATGGCAAGCTCTTTTGTACTGCCATATGTGGTACACAGTGACACGTTTCGTCATAATTAGTGACGGCTTGAGTGCTGTATGAGGTGCAGTTTTTCCCGCGATCCACTTGTTCAAAGAGTACAGGCCTTATACAAAAATGTAGTGGAAACTGGGAAACGTGTGACGTTAGTCTGTCTTATTTGGTTAACATTTAAAAATTCCACGGTCGACCGCTTCTATAAAATATCAATAATACACGGTCATTTTAAATACCTATATATATATATATATATATATATATATATATATATATATATATATATATATATATGCTAATATTAGTGGCTCGCTAAACTAGTAACAATATAAAATAACTCAAGATAGAATAGATAACGAACTACTGGCTCGAAATCGGGTAAAGATAAATTCAAGAAGATTATGAATGCGGTACAGCTACTGAGAACGAGGAAGAAGGTTTGAAAGCGTGTGTAGTATTTCCATGGTCGTGCTGAAAACAGCTAATTTAAGAATAATCTCACACCTATGTAATAATAATAGTGACCGATAAAGGCTGTATATTATCCTTTGCATGTATTTAATCATCATTTAACCATCATCGAATGAGCATTGTTATTATTGTGAACCAGTATCAGGGATGTTAGATGTTTTACGGCTTGTTAATAAACTATTACAATAGAATCGATCAAGATGAAAACGATGAGATGAATGAGTTAAAATGTAGCTTAAATATTGATGACAGTGATACTCTATGAAATTTCAAATAAGTTAATTTACGCTGCGCCTAATTTCAAATTAGAAAATTTAAAGTGTTTAAATAATCACGACTACATCGGATGGTAAAAAAACCCTTACAATGTGAAGTACATGCATAAGTGAACACGCAGATAAATCAGGAGTATATTTTCTCGAGTGTATAGGAGTTGATCATCAATAGTTATCAGATAAACCCGATAAGAGAATTTGCCGATAAAAACGAGATCAAATCGAAGTAAAAAATATTATTTTACCCGATACTTAATTTTAGTCATTAGTGTATTTTGGAGCGACAGCAAAAATTTTGAAAATATTTGTAAAACTTTCCGATTCATATTAATGCATTGTATATCAACTTAATAAATGCATCCTATAGGTAAAATCATTTAAAGCATGTTATTGTCGTAAGCAAATTAATTAGATTAACTGAATTACTCATTTATTTTAATGACATCGAAGTGAAATAATTTAAACTATGTATAATATGTTTTTTGCAGGCTCACATTTGAGGTGTCATTACAAATGAGGTTTGTGTTTTTTTTTAACAGGAAAAGATTGATTAAATACTTCTGTAAATTGATTTGCAAAATGTTCCCACTGCTCATTTACTTTATGTTCACTTATTTGGCGTGGCGTGATTGATTCCAATTTTGAATTTCTAACTTATTTTTAAATAAGGTGATATTTTTATCACTGAAATCGCGAAAATACTTACAAATTTTGTTTATGTTATTAACAAAGTGGAATAATACAATTTGACCTTTGTTATCAAACACGTGTATCTAATACAACAGTGTCGGAATTACTATTTAAGTTACTCAGAACGTTATCTATACAATGGTCGTACGGATACTCTGATTTATTAATATATTCACATTAAAAGAATCTAAAAAGGATTTAAACTTTTTTAAAAACATCTACCCTATTAAGGGTAGATGTTTTTAAATAATTGATATTAAAATGTCCTGATATGCAGAAATAATCATTGGGTACTAAGTTTAATAAGTATTCATTTGGTTCATGAAAACGTTTCAATCGCCGTCGGGAGTTTCATAAACCACTACGAACACAATTTTCTTTCTGGGCATTCAAAAGCTTTTTCAACGGCTAACACATTTAAACCCTGCATAAGTTTTGTTGTGTAATTTGACTAGCAATAAATTGTCACGCCTCCTCCATGCTTTCCTACTGATCTGCAAAAATCAGCTGCCAATCTATAGCCTTCAATCTTATAAGCCAAAAGCTGTTCCTTGGATTTCCAGTGTTCCACTATTGTAATCATAGATTCCAACAGTTCGCACTCAACTTCTGGAAAACTATCTTTTAGGTGGTTTACGATCTATGATATCGTTGTTTTCGGCTGAAACCGTGACACAAAAAGGTAGGCTTTTTTGGGAACCGCTTTTATTGTTTACATTTTCAACTCACCTGTCACGAGCAAGCTTTTATGTTTATGAGCATTACGTCTGTGTGTCACTTTTGTCCAACTATTTTCTTCATCTGTGATTACTAAATTTTCAATATCGTCAGTTTTCAATTTTGGTCTGGTACCTACTGTCTGATACCGTCATTTTTTTATCATTAGGTATAATCACATCCAAAACAACAGTTTCTGTTACAGTGTCATTATCAACGCTAACCAGTAAAATTGTTTCTACATTTGTGCCTCTCCTTGCAAACGTTACAGTTTTATTTTGATTATTTCAACGTGTCTTTTTAAATACGACGTCTGTATTAAAATTTACTTTATCAGTATTGATAGTTTGGTTAGAATTTTGGTTTACAGAAGGCCCAACGTTATGTATTTCCAGTACGTGCTTTAACATTTTATTGTTTTCTTTTATTTTGGGAATTAATTCGTTCTTGTTTACTATAATAGCTTCAATGTATTTTATTCTAACTAACAGAACTTCTTTATTTATTAAATTTTGGTCCAAAGTAGTTTCACTAGCCTCACAATTGGTAACTTTAGTCCTTGTTTAGTTCCGTAAAATTACAACAATTTAATTTCTCATTGCCCAAAAAAGCAACATTTTTTAATTTACTCCACGTACATTACACTGTTGTATCTAATTTTGGTAGCTGCAAATGTAAAAATTTTTTAACTTGTAAGTGCATAATTATATATATATATATATATATATATATATATATATATATATATATATATATATATATATATATAAGTGTTTAAATTCATGACAAAATTCAGAGTGATTGCTCATGAAAGTAAGATGGTCTTTCTATAACAAAATTTACCACTTTCAAGATATCACCCTTAAAGGTGGTGACTAAAATTGAGTTTTTATTTTGTTTCTAAAATTTCAGTAAAACTAGAAACTTGAAATTCTGTAATTTTCGTGCAGTCGCAAAGAACTAACCACGGGTATTTTTTCAATATACCTGTTACATTACACGGGGGTGAAATTAGCAACCTTTACTTTATCTCATATCAAAACTTTTTTTCGAGATGAAGTTTTATTAAATAAAATTATAACTTAAAATCCTTGTTATTTCCAGCATTTATTACGAATCGTGTTACATTTTACATCTTTACTGTTTTCCACTCAATTTAATAAAAAAATTATAAATTATGGTGTTTATTTTTTTCTCTGCAGCTATTGGTTTTGGGAAAATAATTTAAGAATAAAAAATTTTTTAAATAACAAAGATTTTAAGTTATAATTTTATTTCATAAAACTTCATCTCGAAAAAAAGGTTTGATATGAAATAAATTAAGGTTGCTAATTTCAATAATGTAACAGGAATATTGAAAAATACCTGTGCTTAGTCCTTTGCGACTGCACGAAAATTACAGAATTTCAAGTTTCTAGCTTTACTGAAATTATAGAAACAAGATAGAAACTCAATTTTAGTCACCACTTTAAGTGATATCTCGAAATCTGAGTAAATTTGTTATAAGAAAGACCCATCTTACTTTCATGCGAGCAATCACCTCTGAATGTTATCGCATGAATTTAGACATGTATATATATATATATATATATATATATATATATATATATATATATATATATATATATATATATATATATATATATATATATATATAAGTTATTAATATAAAGTTATTTGACGAATATTTAATAAAAATTTTTTTTTCTCTTTCTCTTTCTTCACTATGGTACGTGTGTCAATAAAAACGAACTACAAACTTTTAATTTAATTTAATTAAAAAATTTTAATTAAATCCGGTATTTTCAATTAATAACAGATGTATAAATTTAATGTCTAAATTAAAATCAAAAATTTCGAAAAATAACATAACTAACACTATTTACCAAATTCCTTGTGATTCTTGTGATAAAGTTTACATAGGAACATCTTTGCAACCTTTAAAAAATAGATTAACACAACATAAATCTGATGTTCGTGTTAAACCTAAAAGTACTGCTTTGGCTAAACATTTAAACGATTTAGGACACATCTTTCAATATGATAACACAAAAATTTTAGATATAGAATCAAATTTAAAAAAACGTTTAATTTTAGAAATGTTACATATAAAAATTAATAACAAAATTTCTTGTAACAGTAAAAAGACTTAGAAAGCTTACCCATAAATTATAATAATATGTTGGAAAATTTAAAATAGTAACCTTGTACATTATTTGTCATAATTGTCAATTTTAATATTAATTTTAGTTCTCTTTATTGTTAAATTCCACTGACGATGAATACAACCGTATTCGAAATATATGGAAAATGTTGAAGTTTGTAGTTCGTTTTATTGACACACGTACCATAGTGAAGAAAGAGAAGAGAAAAAATGTTATATATGATATATATATATATATATATATATATATATATATATATATATATATATATGTATATATATAAATATATATATAAGTGCTCCAGTTTTTGTAGCAGGACTTTAATAGTCGATAGAGCTTTCAAAATTAAGACAAAGAGTTCATATAAACATAGGTTTCCAAACGCTTAGTTTTGGAGATACAGGGTTTCAAAGTGTTAATTTTTTTTAAGTTCTTTTAATTTATCTTCAAAACTATTTAAAATAATAAATCCAAATTTAGTACACATATTACACTCCTTATACTCAATATTAAGAGTAGTTTTCTTTTATCAATATCTACAAGGTAGTACATTTTCTGGGGTTCTAACTCTTAATAACCAAAAATTTAGATTTCCCATTTGATTTAGGAACTTTTTTGTCTGCTGCTTTTTTTTCGAAAAATTCATAGTTTTTGAGATAAATTAGCTGTAATCTATGAACAGCTTCCAAATGGTAAATAGAGAACGTCTGATGCTCCCGCAAAAAATAGTGTGCCGTGAAAAGAACAATAAAAAAAAAGAATCAAATTATGTCAAATCTCACGTTTTATTTAAATACGACTTGTGCGTAAGAAAGAATGTAATTTATTTACATATTTTATTGTGTTAATTTTTATTGCAAAAGTGAAAATGCCATTTTTGTTTTCTAATCAAGAAATAGCGGATATCCATTTTATTTATGGCTTTGTAAATGGAAGTTCAGCAGCAGCAGCCCGTGAATATAGGCGAAGATTTCCTTTTACAAGAGCTCCGCATCCTTCAGTATTTGTAAGAATTCACCAACAAATTATTTCAGGGGTTAAATAATGTGCATGGTGGTCAAAATAGTAATCATAGGCAGCAAAAAAATATTGCACGACGAATTTTGCGAGAGTATCCGTAGCTTTAGATGGAGTCTCAAATACTACTATTCACCGAATATTAAGACGGGATCACCGATATCCTTACCATCTACAACCTGTTCAAGGACTACAACCAGGGGATGCGGAACGTAGACTTGCGTATTGTCGATGGATTCTTGCTGAAAATAATAACAATCCAGGTTTTTTAAATAATGTTTTATGGACCGATGAATCCTGCTTCACTCGCCGTGGTGTGGTAAATTTTCACAACCAGCACGTTTGGGCACATGAAAATCCACATGTAGTTCGCCCGAGACATTTCCAACATGAATTTAGTGTGAATGTCTGGATAGATATTTACAATAATCACCTTTTTGGACCCTACTTTTTACCACCTCGGATGAATGCTGCGGCTTTCTTGGAATTCTTAGAGAATGAACGTGGGAATATGTGGGAACATATTCCCTTAAATTTACGAAGAACGGCTTGGTTCCAGCTTGATGGTTGTCCAGCTCATTATAACGGAATCGTTAGAAACTGGCTGGACAACCATTATCCAGGAAGATGGATAGGTGGTGCAGGCCCAGTTCTCTGGCCGCCAAGGTCTCCAGACCTAAATCCCTTAGATTTTTTTGTGTGGGGGTATTTAAAAGAAATGGTGTATCCAACTCCTACGACAACAAGAGATGAACTCATTAATAGGATTAGGGTTCACATTTTGAACAGTTTCTTTAAATTTATTTATTATTACGATAGCGTTTTGTTTTGTTGTTATAGGTTAAGTTTATTTGTGTAATTTATTTATTTCGTTCGTTTCGTTCTTGTTAAAATCTTTCCAATTTTTTCCAATAAATACGTATTTTTTTAATATTCATTTTGTTGTTTTACTTTTATTTTCCTTCATTTAATTCAACTGAAAAGTTAGGAAAAAATCAGTGGAGTACTACTTTTTATTCAGAGACAAAAAAAACGTGAGAATTGACATAATTTGATTCTCTTTTTTTATTGTTCTTTTCATGGCACACTATTTTTTGCGGAAGCATCAGACGTTCTTTACTTACCATTTGGAAGCTGTTCATGGATTACAGATAATTTATCTCAAAAACTATGTATTTTTCGAAAAAAGAAGCAGAAGACAAAAAAGTTCCTAAATCAAATGGGCAATCTGAGTTTTTTTAAGAGTTAGAGGCGTCGCATGAAAAAGTTCGGGGGGATAAAGTGTGTACCACCCCAGAAAATGTACTACCCTGTAGATATTGATAAACGTTAAACTACTCTTAATATTGAGTTTAAGAAGTGTAATAAGTGTATTAAATTTGGATTTATTATTTTAAATGGTTTTGAAGATAAATTCAAAGAACGGAAAAAAAATTAAAACTTTGAAACCCTGTATCTCCAAAACTAATCGTTTGGCAACCTATGTTTGTATGAACTTTTTGTCTTAATTTTGAAAGCTCTATCGACTATTAAAGTCCTGCTACAAGAAACTGGAATATACATATGAGTAGATATATATATATATATATATATATATATATATATATATATATATATATATATATATATTTAAATAAGACAATTTTTCTTTAAAACTTGTGTAAATAAACGTAAAAATTAATTCAACGTTTCGGGAACGTCCTTTGTTCCCTTTGTCAAGAATTTATTTGACAATTACAGAAATTTAGTTGTGTATGTGAATTTATTTCTGACGTCGAATTTCAACATTTGTCCTTTCATAAATGGTGTATTTTTGGATGAAACATTTCCTAGTAGGTGGACAGAAAGGACAAGACCTATCGAATGGCCTGCGTCACCCGACCTAAACCCGTCGGATTTCTTTCTGTGGGATTATCTCAAATCAAAAGTATATGTTGACAGGCTAAACAATCTGGAGATAATGAAAGAGAAAATCAGAAGAGAAGTGCGTGCATAACTCCAGAAGTGGTTAAAAACGTACAAAAAGAGTTTATTCATCGCCTTGGCTATTGTCAAGCCGAAAATGGTGCACATTTTGAACATTTAATTTGATTTATTGTTGTGTTTTTTTAATAAATTGTTCCTTTTGACAAAAAGTAAAGGCCGCCTTCCGTGATACGGTCTTAATTATTGATACGTTCAATTGTAAATACCTCGAGATCTGTTGACTTTAGGTATAGGACATGGTACATGAGGTTTACTCAGAATTCAAAGCAGATTTAGAAAATGAAATAAAAAACAGGTGTTTCCATTTGACAAAATCAAGTTGGTGGCCGTAACTTATTTTTGGGCCACCCTATATACAAAATTGTACCACTAAAAAAACCGCAGTCAAAAATAAAAATCGACGTGTTCGAGCGTTTATCCAAAAACTAGACCCTTGAACTTTAAATGAATTTAGACATACCTTCTGGGAGTAACTCTATACAATGTGTCTACGTAAGTTGGCTACATATAGAAAACTCTATTATTATAAGTTTTATCAAAAAAATTTATTCTTCATAATAAAAATCCTTGCTGCTCTAAAATTCAACCGTCAGATATTAAATTGTATCAGTCGTACACGAGGTTTGTTAAAAAATGATTTTTCATCAATAGTAAAGTACTTTCATCTTGACCATATCAAAAATGCTTATTAAGGAAAGCTATTTAGGATTAAAAATAATTTTTAAATATTCAAATTGTTTATTTACAATAACAAATTTTTTTTAACATTTTCTCTGCGATAACAATGAAAGTTCAAGTTTTAACATTAATGCATTACTTTAATAATATATAAATTTGATAACCTCTCACCAGTTGCTACCAGAATGAAACGTATTATAATTTCATTCTTGTGCAACCTACTATACGATCATACAGACTGCGCAATATTGCATAACTAATTATTTTATGTTGTTCCCCGTACATCGACTAGGCAATCAATTACATTTTATCTACCAAAATACAGAACCAACGTTTTAAAGAGCTTTCCTGTTTACAAAATTAGCTGTATTTGTAACTGCCTAACCAGTGTAGTATACATTTTTAGCTGCCCTCTAAACCACTTGCTGGATCCAATTAACCATATTCTTGTAAAACTTTATTTATTTAGTTGACTTGTAAGATTATGATGTTTTGTTTTTTTTTCCTGTGAATGGCGTGTTAAGCAAAAATTTATTTAATTAATTGAAAATTTTGGATTATGGTAGAATATATTTTTTATGTTGCAGAATCATTTTGTCTTTTTTTATAATTTTTCGCACTTCCAATAACTGCTTATTTGTAATTAATTTGTATTTGTTATTATTATGATTATAAGATTAATCTTAATAAAACCTTTATTTAGAAATCGGCTACTACCAAAACTAACATATCTCAATATTTATTGAACGCTGATGACCTTTCAAATTCTTAATCACTAATTTGTAATGTTTTATCTATGCATTTAAACAAATAATAAATTGTATAATATAATATGTTGTAATAAATACTAATGAATAATTTTTATCCTCCATTTCTGTTGATACATGTAACTGTTCTATTAACAAATCCTTTTAAGATGTTCCGAATCATACGTGCCGTTATACTACGAACCGCGTCTGTAATTACTCTCTCTAAATGGTCAATAACTTGAAAGGGCTTTTGAAGATATACCTTTTGCTTTAAGTAACCCGACAAGAATAAATCGAGAGCTGTGACATGGGGCACCATCCTGTTGGAACCATACCTGCTGAGGTGCAATTAGGAAAAGGTTGTCAGGAAAATCACTTATTTTATGGTTTAAAAAGCACAAATAACGATCCGCATTCAAGGCCTCTTGAAAAAAGAAAGGGGCAAATAATTAGGTTTTTATAAATTCCACACCAAACGTTTATTTTGAATGAATACTGGTCCTGAGATTTCAATGTAAAATTTGGATTTACATCACTCCACTAACGGCTAGAAACTGTCCCATTTCATGACAATGTTGGTTCAGCTGAAAAAATAATATGTCTTGACATAAATCGGTTATCTTCCAAGTATCCCGGGATGTCAAAACAGAGTTCAAAAGCGTTTTTTATAGCCTCCTGATCTTAGCGTATGAATAATATGCGGTTTGTACGGGTGAAATTTGTTATTTATTAGAATCCTTGCAATTGTATCTTTTCTTATGCCATTTGTCATTAAATATACAAAGAATATTTATGATCTACAATTGTCGAGAGCATTATTTCTAATACAATTTTATTAGTAGTGATATATAGCCGGTTCTGGACTAGTTCAAAGTCACTCGCCCTCTGGTGGTGAGAAATGGAAGCTTTTGGAGCTCTTCAAGGTCAAACTTTTTAAATTTTTTAATTTTTGGAGTTATTCAAGGTCGAAATGTCAAGGTCAAAATTTAAAGCTAAAAATAGAAATTGCAAGGTCATCATCATATTACAATTCTTAGAAATCTAAAAATGGAGTTTTCAAAGTCAAAGAATATTGACCTGGTGGTATGATTACATTTCTTAGAAATATAAAAATAGGATCAGTTCGTGGAAACAAGAAGAATGACAGGTTGTTGTCGTCTATGTTAAAAAGTAGACCAAGGTCAAATGGTACATATATTGACTAAATTGGGTGAAGGTGAAATTAATTTTCTAAACTAAAAGTAGGATAAGGTGGGTATTTAACAAGTTTAAACAAGTTAGCAACTTGTAAAATTGTAAAAGGAAAGAAGAGCATTAAAGTTCCTAGAGTAATTCCCTTACCTAAACAAGAAGGGTTTTTACCATTTCTTATTCGGTTATTCGCAGGATTATCGGCAATCGGAGCTTTAGCTGGTGGTGCATCAGGAATTGCTAAAGCAGTCAATGAACCTAAAAATGCCAAACAATTTCCATAGGCTGTGCGAATAAAAAAGGTGGTGCACTTTATATAAAGCCATACAAATCAAGTGGTGGTGCATTATACTTAAGTTTAGAAGGTGTTGGTAACCCAGATAGCTACAACTTCTATCCACCGATAGAACAAGAGTTGGAGAATAAATACGTTATTGGATTTGTTGGATTTTGCGGCTGCAGCAGCATTAAAAACATTTATACGGACGACGATAGATTTTATTTTAAACCAAATCTCTCATTTGCAGGTCATTGATATTCCACAAATGTGTATATGAGTTAGATGAAATTAGTGATTATCTAAAATCTAAGATGCGCATAGAAAAGTTTTTCATTAGATCGAACAACAATACACTTAAATGTGAGATAAAAAGTTTATTTGAGATCGATTTTACTAAAGAAGATAACATTGATCTTATTGAAACAGCAAACCTGCAAAAGTATTATACGATATTGACGTTTCAGTTCCACCAGGTTATCGTTTAGATAAAACTCATAGTAATACTTAATATTTAGAAGTAAATACCCACATAATTAGTAATGTAACAATTAACTTGGCTAATCAAAAGGGTGTCATTCACAGTACAACTAGAACTAAAAGAACATGGGTCTGATAATTAATCCAAGGACCAATTCCAACTTTCAGATATTCCTTTAAAAGACATCATCCGTACAGTAAGTCATTAATTAGTAATCAACCTTCATTGCAGTTAACATCTGCAGAGAAACACTTTTTAACATCAACTGGTTTAAAAGTTCTCACCGACAATGGCCGAATCATTAAACGTCTTTCAAAACGTAGATTTTGATGATACCATAATTGAATCAGATATTCACACTTATCTTCTGTATGGATGTTCTGAGTATGGGCCTTCTGAAGAAATACGCATCTTAATTCAAAGTCAAGATCTGATTACGGCTACCTATGATAGTTTTCTGTACATAGAAGGTAAGCTTGAGCTCAAAAAAGAATATGCAATTTAACCAATAATTTTCCCAACTTTCTTTTCGAGGAAATTCGTTGTGAGTTAGGTGGTCAAAGAGTGGACGTTTGCAAAACAGAACATCTACACTTAAGAGATATATTTCATATACGTCAAGCAAAAGCAAAGAACTAAGCCATTTAGCGTGGTCACCAAAGGATGAAGGACCATTACAAGTAGAATTCCATAAGCAAAATGGAGAAAAATCTCTTACAGTATGCATATCATTGAACCAAATAATTGGAATAATGGAGGATTATCGTCAAGTAAATCGTGAATATGCGTCAATAGTTGATTTTAATTCGATCTAGAAGCGATATAAACTGCTACCATGGTGAAGTTGATGCAACAATAACCTTAAATAAAATTCATTGGAAAGTACCACACTTAACACTTAGTGATGCTGCGAAACAAAACTTGTTTGAAGGAATCAATAAAAGATCTATTATTACTGTTCCATTTTGTCAATGAGAGTGGCCATTAAAAACGTCAACGCAACTGGAAAAACCATGTTGGATAATTGTTGCATTCTAACAAGGTAAAAAGTACACAAGGTCAGCAAAGGCAGGAAATTTTGGTCACATTAACATAACAAAACTTAAAGTACATCTGAATTCTGAGTATTACCCATATGAATCAATGCGTTTCAACCTCAATGCTAACCAAAATATACCTGCACATCACAATTTTTTGAAATTCCGATGTGATTACTATGGTGAGGATGATAAAGATGCATTATTCAAATATGCCGAATTCAAGTCATGTCCAGTATTTGTAATGCTTACTTACTTACTTACTTAACCTTCACGCCATTCCCTTGCGGGGTAGGCAAAACAATCCCTGCCTCTTATTTATTTTTCATTCACAATCTTTCGCCATGCTTTCCTATCCCCGCGTACCTCCCTAGCTTCCGCAAGATTCATACATAGTCTCTGACATGCCCTTTTGTTTTTAGAACTCCTTATCTTTCTTTCCTTTATCATAGTCTACTACATTCAGCCAAGTTTTACGCGGCCTACCAGGCCCGGCCTTTCCCCTAACCTCACCCACATATATTTGTTTCGTTAATCTTGCGTTGTTCATTCTCTCAATGTGACCAAACCAACCAACGTAATGTACAACTTTTATATCTATCCATCATCGTCTTTTCCTCACCACACTCCCTCATTATGCATTCATTTTTTATCTTGTCCCTTCTCGTTTTACTACATGCGCTTCTCAAAAATCTCATACCCACGTCATTTATTTTTCTTTCGTGCTTTTTTTTGACATACCCATGTCTCACTTCCATACAGTACTGATGGGACGAATACGCCATTATAGTTTGCTCGTTTCGCAGCTAGGCTCATGCTTTCATTTCTCATTATCGTCCACATACTTCCAATCACTTTCCTTCCAGCATTGACCCTTCGTCCAATCTCGCTCTCAATTGTACCATCTGCAGTAAACATTCTACCGAGATATACCAGCTCGTCCACTTGCTCCACAATTTCATCTTGCAGAGTAAATACTCTACTCTACTTTCCACCTTCCCGATTGAACACCACAATCTTAGCTTTGTTCACATTTACCTTTAGGTCCATGCTCTCACAGACTGTATCAAACTTCCTCAGAGCGGTTTGCAGCTCATCCGCACTATCACTTAATAAGACTGTGTCATCTGCATACACCAGGAGTCGTACATTTACGTCACCAACCATTACACCATTTGCATCGTTACATGCTTCTCTAAGACATTTATCCATGTATACATTAAACAACCACGGTGACATCACACAGCCTTGTCGCACTCCTTGCTCAATATTAAAGTATTCACTCACACCTGCTCTCACTCTAACACATGCCCGACTACCGTTGTATACTGCCCTTATTCCATTTATTAGACCTTTATTTACGGAATATTCATTTAATATTTCCCACAGCTTCTCTCTATTCACTCTGTCATATGCTTTCTCCAGATCTACAAACGCACAGTACAACTTCCTTTTTACCTTCAAACACTTTTCGATCACCTGCTGGAGAGCAACCATCTGATCGACACATCCTCTCCCTGGAATGAAGCCACCTTGCACATCCCACATCTTAGATTGTGTAGTTTCTCGTACTCTATCAATCAGTATTCTTCCAAATACTTTACCAGGTACGCTGAGCAAGCTTATTCCTCTGTAGTTCTTACAATCACTCTTGTTCCCCTTACCCTTATACAATGGTACAATGATCGCGCTCTTCCAATCACTCGGCACTTTTCCAAACATAAGGCATACATTGAATAATTCTCGCAATCTTCGTATAAGCTTTGTACCACCATACTTGAGCATTTCACCAGTGATTTCATCTACGCCTGCTCCCTTCCCGTTTTTCAAACTTCCTACCGTTTTCTCTACCTCATTTATTCCAATACCCTTCTCAGTTTCATTCATCATTTCTTCTGTATTCTCCTTATTTAACCCTTCAGTCTTACGTTCCTCACTACTGTACAGCTTTCCGAAATACTCTTGCCAGCATTTCCTCACTTATCGTCCCATACTATTTCGTTTCTATCATTCATCACTCCTGCAGCGTTCTGTTTTGGGCCACGTTTTGTATTTTTGACCCATTTCCGGAAGAGTTTTTTGTTTCCCTCAAAATCATTCTGCATTTTCTCTCCTTCCACCGCCATCACTTCCTCTTTACTTATTCTCACTGCCTCCTTCGCTTCTTTGTTTCTTAATCTGTACAACTCATACAATCGTTTCTTCTCACTCTCATTTTTTGCAGCTATCATTGCCATATACGCATCTTTTTTCTTACTTACTGCCTTTTTTACCGACTCTTTCCACCAAGCACATTTTCTCTGTCTACCTACAATCACTCCTCCACATATTCGCACGACACAATTGACAACAGAGTTTTTCAAGCTTATCGATGCACTTTCAACGTCAGTGTCTTTTATTTGTTCGTTCCACACTGCTTCATTCACATTCAACTCTTTATTCACAGCATTTGCGTAGTTCATTCTCGCACCATTATCCACTAGTTTGTCAACCCTAATTCTGGACGTTCGCACTACGTTTGCTTTCCTTCTCCACACCCACTTTTTCCCTAAACACACTCTCGATACAACCAAAAAGTGGTACGATCCACACTCCGCTCCGCGCATTACTTTTGTGTCTTTCACCAGGTTTCTAAGCCGTTCATCATACACTATCAAGTCTATCATACTTTTAGATTCACCTCTTTGCCATGTATACATATGCACATTTTTATGTTTAAACCACGTATTGGATACAAACAGGCTTCTCTCCACACAGATGTTCAGCAGGTGTTCACCATTCTCGTTGATTCTTTGGTCTCCGAACCTTCCTAGAACTCGTTCACTATGTTCTCTCTGTACACCCACCTATCCGTTCATATCCCCCAATATAATCACTCTTTCGTTTGGCTTACATACGTTCAACACGTTCTCCACTTCATTCCAGAAGTTCTCACGCTCCTGGTCTCTTTCTCCATTCACCGGTGCATAGCATGCAATAAGAAAAATTCTTCGAAACTCCACTTTCATTCTAACCCATATTACCCGGGGAGATACCAATTCGTACTGTGTAACACATCTTTTCGCTCTTTCATTTATGATCACCCCAACTCCTTTTGCGCCATGCACTTCCGTCTCAACTCCTGATCATAGTGCCAGGTTGCCATCCTCCATCTCCATAGCATCCTTTCCTTTGCGCTTTGTCTCCGATACACACAGGTGTCTTTCATACATTACATTCGAAATTTCAAATTCTTTACCATGCATACCTCTAACATTCCACGTACCGACTCGCCATTCATTCCTTGCACAGTCGTCAACAACGGGGCCTGTCTGTTTCGACCTTAACCGCCCCTTGTAGCCAGGTCGATCCGAGGCAATTGTATTGTTCTCTTGAGTAATACCCTAGCGAGCAGGCCGGTTACTGGCCAAATCGTGCTCCGGACGATGTAGCATTCCCTACTACCGGACAGTTACGTCTACTGTCAGGACATAATAGTATATATATATATATATATATATATATATATATATATATATATATATATATATATGATATATATATATATGTATATATGATAATCTCAAAATGTACATATACATGTACATTTTTTTCTTTCTTACCTACTTTTTAATCACACCACGCGATTCAACCATACTGCTCTATACGCGATTCCTGGTTTCGCGCCCCTCACCGGACTTGCTGGTATTTATTAGCGACCAAACGATTCAATTTTGATTTTTTTTTTTTTTATTTTATTTATTTGTTTTATTTATTTATTTATTTTATAATTTTTGTTTCTTTTTTTTAGCTTTTCGAGTTATAATTATTTCAATGTCATTTAATATTTATTTATCAAGTCAGTTTTATTATTGTCGCGAGCCGTGATACTTGAACAAATATTTTATTAGTTCTCTATGAATTCATCGTTATTGCAACAATGTATACCTGTTCGGGTTCACTTCTTAGACAAAAGGTTTACGTTTGCTTTATAATTTTTTAAAGTTAAAGTTTTAACAATCACATGGGTTTAATAGAGCGGTATTTTTCGTAAATACTGTAGCAATCCTAAATGTTATTTCGCGCCTATTTCAACTAAAGAGCCTTTTACTGGTTAGATTACCATTATCTTTGTTTATTATTAATATTCAAACCGCTGTGTATAAAAACCTGTTCAAACGCTTACCCTTATTTAATTGATTTAGAAGTTGTCATTTAACATTTATTGACATGTATTTAACTGAAAGCACCGAAATAAAGCTACTTATTTAACTTAAAAGTACGATAATCTTTTATGTTTAAATTTTTATTACAAAAAAAAACATTTACAATTTACCCGCTTTCTTGTTTTATTGTTTTGAAAATAAAAGGTATTTGAATTCAATCGACAAAGTAAACTTTTGGGGTAAAACTTCTTTAAATTTCTTATTTATTAAACGAATATTGCAAAGGAAGTGAAGTATGTTAATTATTTAACTTGTCACTATGCAACTCTATTTCATTTACTCGATTCATATAATATGCTATTTACTATTTAAATTTTATTGTTAAAATTTTTAATTTACAATTGCTGGTGACGCGCCTACCTGCTTTCCCCTTGCCTTCACCTGGTTTCTTGTTTTATTATTTGAGAATAAAATACGGTATTGTACTTAAATCGATAATGTGGACTTTTAGTAAAACTAAATTTTTCTTAAATAGCTACATTTCTTATTTATAAAATGAATATTGTAAAGAGGTGAGGGATAATAATTTAAATTAAAACTATGAGGAGCTATTCAACTTAGTATGTTTAATTTACTATTAACAACTGAATTGCCTGTATTTATTGCCTTAATTCATTTACGGTCGGTTTTAAAATTTTACAGTAACGCCGGGGTTTTCCTAACGACTTGACCTTTCGTTCATTTAAGTACTAAAATGCGTTTTATTTATTTGAGAGAACAAACCGTATTTCATTCAGAATTTCGCTTACACATATATAGTTATTGTTTATTTGATTATTTATATGCTTTTTTTTGCTTTGGAATGCTGCTTCGATCCAGTTACAATTATTAATTTATTAGTTTTCTATGCTTGATTGTCATTGCAAAAAATGTTTACCTGTTGAGTTCAAGACAAAGGGGCGGTATTTGCGTTTTAAGCTCACTCTACAATTCTACGAGTTTTAACAATCACATCTGGTATGGATTTAAGGAGCCGTAATTTTTCGTAGAAATTCAACCCTACAGCAATCCTAAATATTATTTACGCGCCTTTTTTTTTGTACACGTTACAAAATTTTACTGGTTAGCTTCTTGTCTTTGTATTTGTAATGGACTGCTCCAAACAAAATGAATCGTTAAAAAACTCAATAGTAGACATCAAATTGGAAAAAGAATCTCTAACACCTTTCGGTAATGAAATCGTTGTCTATGGTCATATTCTCCATGACGCTATTGTGCAGTACAGCCCACTCTCTGGAGAAGTGAAAAAATTATAATTACTGTAATATCCACTCTGTATGTCTAGTATATAAATAAAAATGTTGTAATTATTCGTTTAGTTTTATTTCAATCACTAACGATGAAAGTAGTTGCTGAGAAACAAAATTATTAAAATTGAAAATCACGACCTAGATGAAAAGTCTAGTACTCCAAATCATGGTGATTTACTTCCTAATAGTATACGTGATATTACATGCAGCCCCTCCAATTGTGATAAAACAAACACAATGATCAGTTTGCTTAATTAAAAAAATGGTTAAGAAACTTAAACATTTGTGCGTGTATTGAAAGCAAGTACAAACTTTTGCAGAAAATCTTGCTTTCAATGAAGGATATGGGTTATTTTACGTTCAGTGATAATCACGATGTGATTGAACCTAATTGTGCAAACTCAAACTCTATTTCTATTTTCGATGATATCGCTTGTGAAAAGCAAGATGACATAAGAGCATATTTTTCTAGGCATAACGATGTTGACTGTTTCTGTTTGGGTCAAACTTACAGTAAAATTTCATAGCAATTAATTCGTGATAATGCGAATCTAATTATATTACTTGTAAAACATGTGTATGAGCATCATATAAGTCCCACCATAAGCATGAAATTATTTCGGGACATATGTTCAAAGTGGTAGATGGTAGATCAGTTTGGTTTCATGGTCATAAACAAGGATGCTGAGATTATTACTGGTCGCTATAGGAAAAGGTTTGATCAATATATAATATCTGAAACTGCGTTCAGTAGTTTAGTAATTACTGACGCGTTTACATATTAACAGCTATGTGTTTAGTGTAAACAGCTATCTATTCAGGATAAACTGATTCAGTGAACCCGTTTTGCTACAAACGTTTAATGAGTATATATATATATATATATATATATATATATATATATATATATATATATATATATATATATATATATAATACCTTAAACTGCTTTCAGTAATTTAGTAGTTAATCACCCCGTTTAGTTATTAACAGCTATTTGTTTAGTGTAAGCAACTATCTGTTTAGAGTAAACTGGTACCTATTCAGTGAACCCGTTTTGCTACAAACGTTTAATGATTATATAATACCTTAAATTGCTTTCAGAAGTTACTGACCCCGTTAGTTATTAACAGCTATCTATTCAGGGTAAACTTGTGCCTGTTCAGTGAACCGGTTTTGCTACAATGGATAATAAGGAGATGATATTAAAGAAAAAAAGTATTTAGGATCGTAAAATAATACAGCTGAAGTACAACAGTCTACAAAAATATTCAGGATCGTAAAATAATATAGCAGAAGTACAACAGTCTTAAAACTGCTCGCATCGATAATAAAAGAATATTTGAAAGTACTTATAAGCCCCTAACAGAACCTCTAACTGAAATAGTAAATAATATCGATCCTGATAAAAAAATTAGAACACCTAAAAAAAGTCCATTGACGTTAAACGCAAAAAACCACCCCTGATCATATTTCCAAGAAAGCATGTTACTACCCCCACTAGCCCGCTATCTCAGAGGACTCCAGGCTTCACTTCACCGTCATTACGTGATTCAAGATAGAGTGCTACTAGCCCACTAGCTCAGCTTCCGTTTTTTTCAAAGAAATCCTCCTCCGGGGGATTAATACTAAGGAAGAAGAAGAACCCATTAGTATCACAGATAATTCTACTACCCATAATGAACCCATTTCGGAAGAATTTCTCGAGCAGTACAATGAATCACCTCGTATATATGTTGAACGTATTACGACGGATCTTGAAGGTGCTATTGATCACGCTTATGGTGTCCACTGTGATACAAATGTCAGACAAATGGACAATTGGTAATACCCCCGTTACAATTAAAGGAAGCGATATGGTTATTAAAGGTATCACGTGTAAAAGGACACCAGGTTTATATGATCTGCTTATTATGAATGAACCCGATTTAAATCTAGTAAATTCAAAAGATAGAACAAATTATAAAAGTATTTTAGATGCTACGAATGTCGCAAGGCGAGATTATGATGTAAGTGGACAAATTCGAGGAAGCCTAGCACAAAGTATACACAAATAATCAAACCCTCCCTATCACCATCATCGCCCACAACTAAAGGAGGTGGTGCTATGTTTTGTAAGGAATTATCAAACAGACCGATTGAATATAAATATTTGAATGATATTCATGAACTAATTCGTTTTCTAGAGGTATTGTGGCAGAAAAATTGACAGGAAACACAGGTGACGTAAATGACATATCAATTGCGGAACTATATGAATAAGGATACATTGAAAAACCAAACAGTCGTTTTTTAAACCGTATAAATTAGAATGCATTGATACATATGATAACTAAAATGCCCCTTGACAAATTCGGACGTTCACATACCCAGTATCAATTTAGAAAATTCACTCCTCAATTTAAACTCATTGTTGGTAATCAATTTGATATCGAGAATAAGAGACTCAGCAATGTTGCTAATCCCATAGATCCTCAAGATCTCATCACTAAGCAATCCTACTTATCAACAAGTTTCAATTTGGATAGAAACCATTTGACACAGTTGGCGGACCCGGAAGGAGGTGGTGAAAGGATAGGTAAAGGATACCTTGATTTTTGTCTACAATCAGTTCAGAAAGGTTTAAAGGAAACTCCAACGCTTATGTAGCGTTGGAGCAGAAACTATATTAACTTAAAGAAATTATGGATAAATTAGTACCATGTCCAAATTACAACTCGTCAACGAATTGCACAAACCTGCAAGAAAAAATTTTATACGAATGCGAAGGTAGTTTGCCAAGGGCATGCAAGCAATCTTCAAAAAAAGGACGGAAACCTACCAATTTGCAGACAGATGCATCAGAACCATTAAGGGTGCTCTATATAAGAGGTTTAGCCTACAAGGCAAATACAAATGGATTGGTATAATTAATACTGTAACCATGGATTATAACAATCGTAAGCATAGAACTACCGGAATGAAGCCCAAAGATGTCGGTAATCATACAAAGGTAGATGCTTACACTCACGTACAAATATTCGATAGGACATAGAACGAATCAGTAAATTTAAAAGTATTTTCGACAAAGGATACACACCCAATTGGTCTAGTGAACTATTTAAGGTTGTGAAAGTTTATATTACTAACCCGACTACGTACATGTTGGAAAACATGAAAGGAAAACCTGTACTGGGAGGGTTTTATGAACATGAATTACAGAAATCAAAGTATCCCGATGTGTATCTACTGGAAAAAGTGCTTCGCTCCTAGAGTAATAAGTTATTCGTAAACTGGTGGGGAAAGATCATGGATCAATAAAGACGATATTTTTTTTATAACTAGATATTCAATTTATAGTTTGTGAAGTAAATTATTTATATAGCTATAGGTATAGTTTGTATCAAAGGATGTAGCTCTTAGATGAAATAAAATTCATAAAAAAATAATTGTATTTTATTTTATTTCACTAAATATTACACAAAAATTATTTTTCTAAAATTTCATTATCTTTTATAGCAAACTTAAAGTACTTCTATAATCATTTAAATTACTGGATGACCGTATTCCCGAATCTGGTGCACATGCCCACCCCAAGTAGGAATTTGTTTCACCTTTATTGATGTTTTCTAGTATCCAGCAATTAATTTTGTGGTGCTCCTCGTTTTCCCCACGATTGAAACTTATAGTTGATGTTTTGGTCTAACAATATTTCAATCAAAATATCGATGCACTTTTAATTGGCATAATATGCTGATTTCTGAACACATTCAGTTATAATAAACAAAGTGTCTTTACTAATGTAAGGCCGATCCTAACTCAAAAACTCACCAGATTAAAAATAAAGTTGACAGGGGCTTCAAATTGTTTATTTATTGACAGTAGTCAAGATATTTGGATCTTTTTAAGAAGTGTTAGCATATAACTCGAATATAACTTTTCTTAGTTAGATATTAATATTACTAAAGTCTGTAAATGATCAGCATTAATTCATAATGAGTATATCAAATGCCGAATTGTATGATATGATTGGAGTTTATTTCGAATGCCATAAAAATGCCGCTATTGCCTAAGATATCCTGACAGGAGGCAACATGACACTTTAACCATTTCATTAATTCCTCAAAAATATTTGTTTTTCTATGTTTTTTAGACTGCATCCTTATCATGTAGTTCTCCACCAAGCTTTACATAAAAGGGATTTCGATGCAAGGCTTGATTACTGCAATTGGATGTTAGGTATGCTGGAAGAACCACCGCATATCATATCAAATATTTTATGGACAGACGAAGCCAACTTTAGTAGTTCGGGTGGTGTTAATCTGCATAATACGCATTATTAGACTGAAGAAAATTCGCACTGGGTGGACGAAGTGCAGCTTCCGGGTAGGTGGAGTCTTAATATTTGGTGTGGTATAGTTGATGGAAAAATCGTAGGAGTATATTTCTTTGAAGAAACTTTAATTTAAATTTTTTGGGAAATGAATTGCCTATTTTATTAGAACAAATTTCTTTATAAACAAGAAGAGATCTGCTATTTCAGCATGATGGGTGTCCTGCGTACTTTTCCAGGCCAGTTAGTGATTATTTGAATTTAAGATATCCATAAAAATGGATTGGAAGGGGAAGTATGTTTCTATGGCCAGCCAGATCTCCACACTTAACATGTCTAGATTTTTATCTATGGGGAAGATTGAAGGAGTTAGTCTTTCAAACTCGACCAACCACGCCACAAGACATGAAACAACGCATTAGAAACGCAATAAATGGTATATTCATAGCTAAGATTGAAGCAGCTGTTATGTCTACCCGCGATAGAGTACGTCTTTGTGTGGACAATGATAGAAAATATTTTGAACATTTAATTGTGTGTGTGTGATCTTCTTTTCATATATTTTGTTGTTTTAAGTTATAATACAGACGGAGCGTGTAAACATACGTAACTAGTATTAGTTACGTATGTTTACACGTTTTTACTTATATCTCGAGTTGGACAAAAGATATCGACACGCGGAAGTGTAATTGTTTTACAGTAGATGTAATTGGTTCATCTACGCCCTTTCGAATGAGTATAAATTTCGTTAAATAGGTTGATCAAAACCAAAGTTATAGGCATTTATTCATACAAACATTCCCACCCTCCCATCATTTATTTGAAAAAATATAGAAAAGAGTATTTAACAAAATTTATCATACATAACTTTATTGATATTATGTTTTAAAGTCGCAAGCTTTTTTTATGTTACAAGCTTTATTCCTCATTAAATATGGTATGTGAATTAATTTTATATTTGGCATTTATAACATCTTCACATTCTACACGTACACATACATTACTTTTCTGCAATACACATAGTTCAAGTGCATGCCAATTACATATGCACTTTTCCATATCACTGTACATTTCTTTTATTTAAAGTCAAATATAAAATTACACACCATACAACAAACCATATTATTTAATATTTCTTTATTTATTTAGCCCACTTTATACATCTTGATATCTGGGGGTCATACACATGTTTAAAGGGTTTGCAATAGGTGCACTTGTTTAACCCTGCTATGTTTAACAATTACAAGTTGCTAACTGAGTGAGTGATTTCAACCCACCTCGCTATGGTTTATATACGAACAATGTGTCCTTGACTTGAGTACCTCTCACAACATGTTTACACTTGTTTAACACCCAACTTGTCCTACTTTTAATTTAGAAAATTATTTCACCTTCACTAGATTTAGTCAATATGAGTATCATTTGACCTTGGTTTACTTTTGAGCATAGACAACATCAAAAACCTGTAATTCTTCTTATTTCCACGAACTGATTCTATTTTTATATGTCTAAGAAATGAAATATGATACCATTGCAATTCAATAATCTTTGACATTGAAAACTCTATTTTTATATTTCTAAGAATTGTAATATGATGATCTTGCAATTTCTATGTTTAGCTTTAAATTTTGACTTTGATATTTCGACCTTGAAGAGCTCCAAAAGCTTCCATTTCTCACCACCAGAGGACGAATCACCTTGAACTGGTCCAGAACCGGCAATATATCACTACTGCCATTATTATCTACATTGTTTTGACGTTTTTTACTAAATTTATTATGTACATATCCATAAGTCCAAAATTTATTGAATATTTTTCTTACTGTATAATGAATATTTTTATCTGGATGTCGGATATTAAATACTTCTGCAGCTTCTCGAAATGTTTTATACTTATCACCCACTAGTAACAACCTCAATTTTATCTTCCATACCTAATCTTGCTGGCATTTCTACCTTTTCATAAACAAATACTTTCAAAAATAAAACTTTACAATATCAAAACATTAACAAGGTATTACGTTTTGACGTTCAATGACAAGTACCTCCTAGATTAATTATGCATTAATGTTGAAACTTTAACTATGAATGTTATCGCAGAGGAAATGTTAAAAAAATTTGTTATTGTAAATAAACAATATTGAATATTTGAAAATTATTTTTAATCCTAAATATCTTTTCTTAATAAAAATTTTCGATATGGTCAAAAATGAAGGTACTTTACTCTTGATCAAAAATCATTTTTTGACAAACCTCGTATTCGACTGATCCAATTTAATATCTTATGGTTAAATTTTGGGTTTTAGAACATGCAGAACTTTCCATAAAGAATAATTTTTTTTGATGAAACTTATAATAAAATAGTTTTCTACATGTAGCCAACTTATGTAGACACACCATAGACTATATATATATATATATATATATATATATATATATATGTATTTTCTTTTCGTTTCTATTTGTTTTACTCAGTTCTTGCTTTCATGCTAACAAAATTTGTTGTTTTTGTGTGTCTTCATAAAGTTCAATTAAATTAATATATCGTTTCTTTATGTTTAGTGTCTAGTTTAAAATGAATTTCTTTGTTAGAATTAAGTTACATTAGGATTGAAATGATATAAATTTTCTTAAGGTTTAAAATATATCTAAAAACGCGTTTGTTATTTTGAGATAAAATTCCAAGTTGTTTTTTCGTATCATTTTTCTGTTAACTGCCATTTGACGAATGGTGCCATAATTCTTTTGCAGTACAGTTTAGCGATTCACTTTAAATTAAAAATCATCATTATCGGAGCAGGCAAAATTTGCCTGGATTACAACCTGAACTCATTAAACTTGTGCATATGTAATATAGAGTAGATAACTATTGCTTACTTGGAAAAGCTTGCCTTGCAAAATTACTTGTGTGAAAGCGAAGATATGACGCAATCTTTCTTGATCATTTACGAGAAGGGGCATATCGTTTCTACCACGATTTATAATTTGAATGTGATGAGAGTATGATTGGTTGTCGTTTTTAAAATCGAAAATGGCGTAACTGAAGAATTTTTCAATGTATGTGTTCAGTCTTGGAATGATGCCGTAAGGGTCAATGCTCGTTTGCGCTTTGCCGCGTACACGAAGGTTGGTGTGTGGAGGTAGTGAACTATTTACGCATATTTGGAGCATAAGTGAAGTTATCTTGGAGTTTGTCTCGGTTACCGTTGATTGGGGATTATTATGTGTCTTCTAGCCCCCTGGAGTATTTATCGTATCGGTGTTGTATGGCGACATATTATTCTCGTCCGTGGAATTTCGGTCCAGTGTCGAATGGTGCTGGCCCTAACTCCTTTGGAGTTCTTTTAGGCCTGATGTGCGCAACAAAAGTAAATAATTCAAGTAAAGTAGATAGTCCTAGTGTTAGTTGACGTTGACGGCTTCATGTAAGTGGCAAGCGCATAACAAACAATTATCGCTGTAAATAAAGAAAACTTTTAGTTTAAGTGTAACCATAATATTGGTCTAGAACTTTATAAATAGCATTAATAAGAAGACGCCCGCCGTTTAAATAGATATACCGAATTTTAATATTAAGTTTGAATGTGTAAAATTAATTAAAAGTATCGGTTTGTAAATAGTATGCATTTGCGTTGAATCAAATGAAGAATTAGTTAACAGTTTTATTTGAAGTAGCTATAGTAAATTAAGTTCGAGTAAACATGAATCAGATTTGTCGTTTGTGAAATTTCTCATGGAAAGAGTACCAAAATAACCCAATGTCGAATTATTTGGAATACCTGGTGTCCGGCCGATTGTCGTAGTTCAGAGGAGGAAGAACATCTTTTTAATGTTGTTTATGTAAGGTAACGTTTATTTTTTTATTTTTGGTGACAATAATAAAGTGTGTTTTTTTTATTTTTTTGTCTTTATGTAGGAGGATGCAAACGCTTGCTTGTGTCATCTATCGTATATAGGCCCTTCAGGCAATTTTGGAAACAGGCGTATTCATCCTCACAATTAATTGTTTATGTCCTGATTTTTCTGTGTACCCAAAGTATATATTACCGATATTTTGTATTATTTCTGTTGTATTTCATGAAAGGTATTTGTTTATAATACATGGTAACTGACCTTTAAGGGCCTTCCAAGCGCCGGTTAAATTTTATTAGTTTTGCTAGATTTACTCTTTTGAAATTGCGAAATTTAATGTTTTTTTTAGGTAACTTCATCAAAATTTGAGATGTAAATGTCATAATATACAACCATTGTTAATGTTTATAACTGTTTTATTGATAGATATTAATCTATTGTGATTCGTCCTCTGTGCTACAATTTTGACGTAAAGTAATAAGCTAAAAGGGTAGAAACCTTTTGATTCACATTTTACTAATAATTGACTTCATTTGATGAAAGTATTTAAGTTTTTTTTTAAGTAATTAATTAAAGGTAAATATTTGAGTAATGAGATTCATTATGGTTTAACGTAACGCATATAGACAACGTAATATGAGTTTGCTGGCCGAACAGCTGATTGTATTATTTTTTTGTGCATACCAGGGTATCTCGGAAAGTTGCGAGATATCTTTGAAGTATTATTATAGGTATCGTCTTTGCCAATACTCGGTTAATTTATTTGGTTTTTAAATTAAAACACGAAATCACTTCGTTAACAAAAGAATTTTATTTACAATCGAAAATATTCACACATTATTATTTACATCTGTTTTATATTAACAGAAGCCCGTCATAAACATACGATAACCACACTTATTATTTAATTTACTATTATGACAATTTTCGTTTGTTTGCGATGTTTTCACTTTTTAGGTTATCCGATTCTTTTACCAAGATTAATTTTAAATTTGACATGCATTTTAGTGCATGTTCATACTTTGAGAAAATTATAAGAGGGTGAAGTAATCCCAAGTTACATCCTTATATAACTGTTCAGTATAAATAAATATTTCCATAGCAATATATCAGTGTACATAAAAACTTACTGATCTGTGATTGGTCCAATTCATTTTTGAAAATGTAAAATTTCTATTTTAGTCATAACTTTTTTATTTATGGCCCAATTTCAAAAATAAAGGCATTTTCATTATCTAGGCTTCATATCAAAAATGTGATTCATACCTAATTCTAAAAGCTATTTTTACTTAAAACTAAATTATTCTATGTTCCACAGAAAAACTAATAACAGAAATGGAATCAGTGACTCAAACTACATAGGAATGCACCTATTTCTAATCTGAAATGTCTATTTTAACACAAGTTCTATCTCAAGCTTCGATAACTTTCTAGTATAACCTCAATTTGAGGTTTTTCCATAAAATTTACGCTTATAATGTTAAATTTGATGTGAGCACTTTCACATCACTTGATTAAGTAAACTTACTTCATTATCTTTATACTTATATCACTCTGAAGTTTTACAAATCTTTTTAATTGTAGTCTTTTTAACACATCGATGCCATGCATATATGTCCATCTATGTTGAATAGTAAAACTTGCAATCTCTTTGCTTCCGAATAGAAGATCGCTGTGGTATAAGCTGGATTATGCATGTATACTTAATTACAAGCATATTATATAATGAAAATGTGAGTTTTGAAATTCCGACATTGCTTGGACATTCATATTATGAACTTTTTTTGTGTCATTTAATTATGCTCGTGTTTTAATGTCATTGAAATTAGAATTACATTGCTAATAACTTGCTCTGTAACTACTTATGTGCCTAGATTTAAGTTATATTATAATTTTACACACTGCGCTTTACCATATGTGCACGTTTTATTTGAATACAATTATGTTACATTATATTTTGCTTTAACTCAAGCTTGTATTTTTCTATCCTCATTATATTGCTTATATTAATTCATCTCTCTCTCTATATGTATATATATATATATATATATATATATATATATATATATATATATATATATATATATATATATTGATAATAAATAAACACCATCATCGAAATGTCAACACAATTGCTTCGTAAATCAAAGCATCCAAATAAAATTTACCCAAGGGGCTGTGCAACTAGCTAGTTTTGGTATTGGCCTCTTTACCAAAATTACTGTAAATTTGAATCACCAAAACAACAAAATATTGTAACAAATAAGTTGTGTTCTCTTTGTAACCCATGGCCACATATAATTTGGGTACAAATTCGTCAGAATAATAAATAAAAAACACTCAGATATATTCTGAATCATAATCCGAATGGATACGCTTGCATCAAAATTTAAATGATACAAAAAAAATCAAACGTGGATTGCAAAAGCAACATATTCACAAGGTGGTAGGCATGTATACTCCATGCCAGCCGGGGAGGTACCACCACCCTTCCCATGGGCTCCTTAATATTGGGTCTCCGATTTTCTGAGCTCGGTAAGGGCTGCCGGTTACCTTTTCCATCATCCTTAATCTATTCTCATCCTTATTCTTCCTTCTCGCCCTCACTGTCTTCCTATCGGATTAAAAGTCCCAAATTAAAAAATAAGATGGCTGTGGTTTCTAAGGTTATAAACTCCGGACGTAAAATCCTGCCCCATTCGGTTGTCCGGGAGGGCAGGGCCCAAGCGACCTCGGTCATCGAAAGTATCAACTTTCTGATTCACTACTGCAACATCCGCGGTATCAGGTCTAATCTTAATGCTATTCACCAACATCTTGAACAATTACAACCTGATATATTGTTTCTATCTGAAACACAAGTCTCCTCGGAAAGCTCCGAGTCACCCGACTTGGAATTTCGTCAATACCATCTTCACTCTAACTTTCGATATAAAGGAGGCGTATGTGCCTACATCAAGGACAGAATTGCTTGCAAGAGGGTTTCTTCCTTAGAAAATAAAAATTTTGACGTGATTTGGTTTAAACATTCTGGTCCTAATTTTGTGAAATTCTACTGTTGCATTTATAGGTCTCCTAATGACAGCAACTTTCAAGACTTCTTCGATTACCTTAGTAGGAAAGTTGACTATCTCCTGTCTCAGTTTCCATCTTGCGATATCTCATTTGTAGGCGATTTCAATGTTCATAACTCTAATTGGCTTCAATTTTCATCTACTACAAATCCCGCTGGTCATAGTGCAGAAACATTTGCTATTTCATGTGATCTCACACAAATCATTTCTGAACCCACAAGAATCCCTCATAACCCTAACCATACTCCACATCTTCTAGATCTCTTTCTTACATCAAACCCTCTTGTTTATAAAACTTCCGTTCTTTCGCCTTTAGGTCTTTCCGACCATTGTCTAATAAAAATCATTTCTACTGTACCTAATTCCACTGTTGTTCGCAAAACCGATAGAACCTTGTGGTGTTTTAAGTTAGCTCGGTGGAGTGATTTACGGGATTTCTTTGCAACCTTTCCATGGCGTGAATATTGTTTTAAGTCGTCCTCTTCTTCGGACATCGCTCTTTCAGTGTCTGAAGTCATCCTCATGGGAATGGAGTTATGCATTCCGAAAAAACAGTACCGTTTAGGTCATTCACGTTCCCAACCCTGGTTCAATAAGGCTTGTTCTGATGCAATATCTTTAAAAAATAAATGTTACATTAAATGGAAATCTAATAAATCGGTTGACAGTCATGTAGAATACGTTGGTGCTAGAAATATCTGCAAAAGTGTCATCACTAAAACTAAAAAGTTGTTCGAACAACGAAAATGCAATGAACTAGGCAGTGGTAAATTTTGGTCTTTAGCAAAAGCCATTAGTAAAAACTTTCGAACATCTTCATTTCCCCCCCTGACATCTATTGACGGATCGATAGTTGCTGATTCTGTAGGCAAAGCCAACGTTTTTGTGGATTTGTTTGCATCAAACTCGTGGCTCAATGATTCTGGAAAAGATGTGCCCCTAGTCAACTCTTCTTCATACGTTATGAAACCAATTCATTTTCGGTACAAGCTCTTGGAATCGATCATCAGTAGGCTTGATCTCAATAAGGCGACTGGCCCAGACGGTATCCCAGCTATTGTCTTAAAGAAATGTTCCCCCGAACTAGTACCAGTCCTATCTAAGCTCTATACGATCTCTATATCTTCTGGGGAATTCCCTTCATCATGGAAGTTAGCAAATGTTCAACCTATTCCCAAAAAAGGTGATAAGACCGATCCCTCAAATTACAGACTAATTGCCATCACTTCCATTTTGTCTAAAATCATAGAAAGTCATCAATCAGCAACTGCCCACGTTCCTTGAAACTAACAAACTCCTTAGTGACCACCAATATGGGTTTAGGCAAAGTCGTTCAACAGGCGATCTTCTTTCATATGTGACCAAAGTTTGGAACAATACAGTAGAGCAGTCCGGTGAAACAGTTGTAGTCGCTTTAGATATCTCAAAGGCATTTGACCAAGTTTGGCATAAGTGTTTACTTGCCAAACACACCTCGTTTGGGTTAAATGATATCAACTGGGTTTCTAGTTTCCTTGATAAAAGACGAATACGTGTCGTAGTTGATGGCTTTTTTCAAAAAAAATTAGCATTAACGCGTGCGTACCACAGGGATCCGTTATAGCGCCTACACTTTTTCTGCTGTACATAAACGACCTTATTTCTTCAACAACTAACCCCATCCATTGCTTTGCTGACGATAGCACTCTTCACTGTAGTTCATCTCAGTCTACTCATAGTGATAATCCACCTTCTATGTCAAATCAAGAAATTAAAGCTGAAATGGCAAATTCAATCAACAAAGACATTCAACGTATTCTCGAATGGGGAAGCAATAATCTAGTTAATTAGTTAATTAAGGCAATAAAACCGAAAGACAAATACCTACCTGATCCTTCCAAAATTATAACACTAAACATTAATTTGCAGTGAAAACCAGCTATCCTCAGTTACGTAAAATAGGTGACTAAACGAAAGCTTTCAGAATAATATGCTCTTTTAATTTTTAAGTACACCAAAAAAAAGAACTTGTAAACAATTTCAAGTCTCAATATATTAACACGCGGAAACAAGGAATTTTAAATCCAATGACTTTGAAAACCAAAATTTCTCAAAACGGGAAGGAAAAATGTCTGAAGTGCTTTTACCTAAACTTTCCAGACCCTGTGACATTATATGAAACTATATATATATATATATATATATATATATATATATATATATATATATATATATAAATAAATAAATTCTTGACAAAGGGAACAAAGGACGTTCCCGAAACGTTGAATTAATTGTAGGGTTTATTTACACAAGTTTTAAAGAAAAAATGTCTTATTTAAATATATATATATATATATATATATATATATATATATATATATATATATATATATGTTTCAGGAATAATGTGATTTGCCTACACCAAGCCATCAAACATATAGTTGATTTCCCTTACGACGTAACACTTTCTGTACAAGAAATATATCCGAATGAGCTGTTTTCTGTAGCTATTCATAATATGCATAAAATTGGCCCAGAATCAGTTTACATTGCAGATCCCCCAGTAAATACGTAACGGGGTTATCTATATATTATTTTCAATTTTGCTATCCCCTCTACCTTAATATTATGAAACATCGCTAAATATGTTGATATGGTTACACCTTTAGTCTTCATTCTAATCGTGGAATGCACTTTAATATTATATTCAGAAGAAACTTCCTGCAGCACATCTAACCACTTTAAGGCTAAATCGTTTGTGTAATGCGTTCTTTAACGTTCTTATAACCCTTTCAATAATGGCTGCCTTTTTCACACTATACGTTTAGTAATGATGTATTGCATAACTCTCCATCAAAGTGTTTATTATAGAATTCACGTCCTTGATCCAATTGCTAGTTATCGGGAGTTCTACCTTCATTCAAAATGGAGTCATCGCTCGACAGACTTCGTCGGCATTTTGCAACTTTAGAAGGCGTGTCTATAAATATTTTGAATAGGAGTCGATCACTGTAAGAATATACTTATGACTGTGGTTCTCTTTAGCATACGGAATAAATTCGGCTAAATCTGTCTGCTAGAGATCATCCGATTCTTAACTATGGTTCGTTTCCTTATGAAATCCTTTTGTGCAGGATTATGCAATTCTTCGACAACCGTCAGCTAAGAAAACATTACTGCTAATGCAACTTATTTTACATCTGATAAGTATCCCTGCTAAGTATACTTATATCGTCATATATACGATTAATTTTTTCTTTAAGTTTCTGATCTCGCTCAACCAATAATTTTGTAATCGATAAATCGGTATCACTCTTTATTTTAAGCTCTAGAAGGTCCTATCAATATACTTTTTGGTGGCTACATCCGCATCTAGGATTGGGTCGACGACGTTGCAGACCCTTTTACCTTGCGCGTCGTAATTATTGTCCTCAGTTAATTTTAAATTCGCCTTACCTACGTATCTTTTAGTTGTAACATCATCTTCTGGGATGGGTTCAAAGACATTGCAAAGTTAACCCCAGGTTAATTTGATAATTGTAGTTGCAAGTTTTAGGTGCGATAGTGAATGTCTGCCAAACATATCGATGGACATTATTATGCAATCTCTGAGCTCTCTTTAATACTAATGATTTCGTTATCATGTCCAGTGTGAAATTCTGCTTTCGATGCATGTACCAGCCTGCGCCGTTCAACAAGTTCAAGAGGAATATTTCAGTATACATACTCCTTCACTCTATTCGATAACTTCTTCATGATGCCGCGACCGAAACGTTTTGTGCTGATTAGGTACTTAGAAAATTTAGTGTCCATGATTGCTCCGCCAGGGTCGTGATTCTTCCTACATGCGTTAGTTTTATCATATCAACGTAGACCGTTTCATCCCTCGACGTGTACTTCTTCGGCTATTTCAATATAAGCAGCTGGTATAGTCCATGAGAAAGTTTTTAGTGATTTAGCGATGGATGATATTACGGGGATCCAATCATTATACACCACTACCGCTACTACATCTACTTTAGCCGAAATTACTAGCACCTCTGATAAGACAACGTCTGATTTGCCAGCTCCAGACTTATGCAATATCGATATTGAACACTATTTTCTTCTAAACAAGCGATTATCTATGTTCTACGAGAATTACGTTTGGATATCTGATTAAATAGTAGATATATCGAGGCCGCTAAAAACTTACTCTAATGGTTGCCCTTCCTTCCAGTTACTTTTAAGCGCTTTGGTGTAATATATCAGAAGCCAAACACTGAAATCGTCTTCTTCAGCGATGGATATATTTATCATGTGTAATTTCCTAGTTTACAAATGATATCTGGGAGGCCTCGATTACACAGCTACTATTATATCCCCACCAAAGCACATTTACTGCATATGGATACGTTTCCAAATATACCACCGAAAATAACAGTATTCAGATATATTAACGGAAATCCATTCTTTATCGATAGGAACCGATTTTATGAATATAACGAGTTTACTGACCAGATGATGCAATGAGGGAAAGTTGATGTTTCCAAGTTTAATATTCATTGTGCAACTGAAGGTTTATTAGAGCAATTAAATGATGTTTTAGCGAAACTTATTACATAGTATGTGTTTTATTTTTAACATCTTTTGGAAATTTTTTGCCAGAAAATCTACATACTGGAAGCTACGCGCCTGGAGCCGAAAGTTACGCGTTTGGAACCAGAAGTTAGGTGTCTGAAATCGGAAGTTATACGTCTGGAGACATCAGTTCCCGCCATAGTAAACAAGGGACTCGATAAGGGGGGCGAAAACCAGACAAAGGGTGGACGCTCAAGAGCAAGTTCAGGGGTCCTATAGTTATCTTATGAGACAGTATGCGAGCCCCCCCCCCCTTGTTAGAACCTATTTCAAATTTACAAATAATTTCTTAATTTCTTAATGTAAGTCTATGATATAATAATAAAGTTCGTAACCTATAACATAATAATGATGATGGTAATAATGATAATAATAGCTAATTTCTTAACCAAAATCCGTTCTGTACTAGAAACGTTGTGGCTTTTCGATATTTGCAATTAACTGTACTCGTCCAAACAAGAGTACTCATAACGTAGTTATTGTTTTGAAATTGGAAGTTGTAGCATCTTCAATAACGTACTAATAATAATAATAATAATAATTTATTGGCCTTTACAGGCCAATTACTGGACAAAAAGAGACATTCGCTGACGCGACATATTATAACAAAATCAGCAATAAAATAAATAAAATAAAAAGGTCCATTGATAACAAAAGCGGTATTATACCTACAAATAACTAAAATTAAATTTAAATAACAATATTGTAAAAAAAGTAAAGAAAAAAAAATGAATCTTATATACTTATTGGGATATTATGATAGTAGAAAAAATACAGATAATACATATAAAGGATATAGCAAGGCAAATGAAACCTGTGAACAATATAAGAATAACAAAATTATAATTCAAGTGCAGCAAATAGATCGGTAAGTGTGCAACAGTTAATATCAATTTCTTGTCGTAATTAATGAACAGTTTTTAATGCAATATACGATAGGAGACTTTATTAGTAAATTAGTTCAAGGTGTAGCATAGTAAAAAGTAACGCTATTACGAGATGGATAGGAAGGAACATGAAATGTGAGTAATGATAATAAGCATGGGCAATCCATTAAGATTGGTAACAATTTATAGAGAAAGGTGAGTGCAACTACTTTACGCCTACTGTCTAAAGGGTACACAAACCGTTGAAGCAACAAGTTGTGATTAAATCTTCGGACAGGGTAAGAAAGATCTAATTTGTATGCTAAATACTTCAAAAAATTTCGTTGGATAGATTCGAGTAAATCTTTTTGATTTTTAAAAATGGGATTCCTAACGACAACGCTATACTCAAGTTTAGTGCGTACCAAACAGAAGAATAAAGATTTAAGCGCATTTATGTTTCATAAAGATCTACAATTACGAAAAATAAAACCCAATATGGGGTATGCTGAACGTGACATCTTAATGTGATAACTAAAGCTAAATTCTCTATCAAAGTCCTTAACAATATGGGTCCTCTCTAACTCAACAGAGTTTAACACGATAAGTAAACTCAACAGGTTTGCTTTTACGTATAAACGTTACAATCTTGCATTTTGGGATATTTAATTGCCAAAAGTTAGCAACACACCAACTATGCAAAGCATCAATTTGACACTGTAAGAGGTGACAGTCATTCATGTTAGTTATAGAAGTAAAACTTTTTAAATCATCCGCCAAAAGTAATTTATTGCAAGCTATTAGAGGCGTTAAGTCATTTATAAATAACAATAATAAAAGTGGTCCAAGATTGGACCCTTGCGGAACACCTGAAGTTACGCCAATACACCATGAAGTAAAGTTATTGTAAGTGACTTGTTGAACACGGTCCTGTAAGTAGGATGATAATGAACGCAACAGCGATTGACTAAAACCAAACGCATCTAATTTAGCTAATAAAAGATGAGATGGGAAATACTATAAAAAGCCTTAGCGACGTCTGTATAGACGACTTTCACTTGGCCATGATTATCAAGCGCAGTGGCAGTAAACTGTGTAAATGTGACTAAGTTAGACATAGTTGATCTCTTGCCCATGAATTCATATTGTTCAGAAGAGATTGAACTTTTAATTAAAGAGTATATTTTTGAGTACAAAACCATTTCGAAGATTTTACCAAAGTTGTTTAAAATGCTTATTGGATGATAGCTTGTGATTTCGCTGGGGTATCCACTTTTCAACATAGGGCAAGTTTACAAATATTCGGATAAACACCACATTTAATTGAGATATGAAACATGAGAGAGTGGTTCCGCAAAAATATACATGCAGTCTTTAACTATAACGTTTGGTATTTGATCATTCCCAGAAGTGTTAGAATTTTTTAATTTACATATGGCATGGAATACTTCTTCAGACGAAATGGCATTAACGATGACAGAAGTGGAATAGTTGATATTACGTATACGAGAGGTGTTTCCAACAATGAAAGGTGAGTATACACTACTGAAATAATCCTCAAAACATGAGGATTGGTGTACGTTTTATCTAAATATGTAACTCTATCCGGAATACGTGAAAAGCCCCGTTTCGAATGAGCAAATGACCAAAAATGCTTATGATTGGATTTGAGAGAGTCTTGAACTTGAGTAAGGTAGTTACTATATGCTGTCTTAATTTGATATTTACCTAATTTGCGAAGTCGCTTGTATTCACTTAGATGATAATTGCTGGCATACTATTTTATTTTTTTAAAATGATATAATATAATACTTGAGACAAACGTTCACTCGTATTTCGTGTGTAAACCATTTGGGGTATCGAGATGATTTGTATCTATATGAGGGGACCCATGAATCAAAAAGTGTATATATAATATAAAATTGATCACATGCTACATTAGGATCAGATGTATCCTTAAAAAATACCCAATCCATTAACGAAAAGTTATGGTACAGACTAATATAATTCAGCTTTCTTAAAATTGAATCGTCTGCCGCCATTATCATTTATTAAAAATTGAATAGGATTTGAGATTAACGTGCAATGCTGGATGATAAAGATCTTCATTAAGAATTGGGTAATCATCATGAGATACAGAACAGTCTAAATTTGATGTAATTAAATCAAGTACTCCGTCGTGAGAATTTACAAAAGTATTGTATTGTTTTAAATGAAAAAAATGCATAAAATTATATAATGTTGACGATTTTTCATCTTCAATGTGACAGTTATTAAAATGAGGGACATTGAAATCGCCCATAATCAATATTTTATATAACAAAAATTCTTGCTGTTCAAAGATATTAAAGAATAATGTAAAGTCATTACTTGATACGTTCGGCGGTACATATATTACAATTACATATAACAAACTGCAGTTGAAAATACATTTAATCCCTATTAGATCAATGGATGGTAGCAGGTTTATAAATGGAGACATGGCCTACTTTCCACACACAAAATTAATTGTATGAACCATTTAATAACATTGTACGTAAAATGTAATATGTTATTTTATCAATAAAGGTTATATTTAAATAAACTAGTTTCTCTTGCGTATTTATAGCACTGTAAACGCGAATTTCTATTAGTTGCAATGAAGGCTATTTCAGTGTTTGCAATAAATTCCCTGCCATAACAGCTAAATTACACAAAACATTTATTAGCTTTCAAAATACGATGGTATTCTCTGTCCCACAGTTATAACTCATTGTGGAAGCATACGATAATGTATTTTAAATGAGAAAGAGTTCGGCATGGTTGCCAGACCGTTCGCAGGGTACATTTGGTAAAATAATATTATTTAAAAATATCATAGGTAACTGTTATAACAATTTACAAATGATACTATTCAGTAATAATTAGTAGACTGTCCTTTATGAAGTGCGTGCGGTCCCGAGATACCAGGTAGCTCCGTAAGCGGCAATGCTGTTCTCCGTATAGCCAGTACTGAACTTTAACTATGGGCCAGGGTGTATATGACATCATAAATAATCAGGGGGACTGACAGTAGGGCTCAGATTAGAGAACAACTTCCGGAGGCCCATACTCGTCTTATAAGATAGCATGGGGACTACCCTAACGAAACACTATTTGAAATTTCAGGTTTTCCCGCCATAACAATTACAGGGACCTTGTTCAATGTAATAAATAACTTTTGTATGTTCTATTTTACCTAAACAGTTTTGTGTTTATATTAACTAGATTCTTTTCAATGCAATAAATGACATTTTAGTTATGACGATGTGTTTTGTTTCACTACACAGTTTTATATTGACTCGTATAAGTATGGTAGAAAAATGAACATCCTGATAAGGAAATGTTATTCTATTATTGCGCAATTATTGGCTAATATTTTTAATAACATATTTGTACCATCTTTTATATTGTATCAGGTATTAAATTATAAAAAATGAGTATAGAATTTAGATACTGATATAAAATTTCGAATAGCAATTATAAATTATACTATTTTTAAAACCGGATGTTTCTGGGGTTCTATGGCTAACTCATATCTATTTACTTCTTTGCAATATTTTCTATGCATTATCGCATTTACTATTATTTCTAACTAGTAAATGCATTTTTTCAATATTGATTTGTGAAATACAATGTAGGTAATTGTGTATTTATTTAGTAAATTCTTTTCAATTTCAAATGTTTATTAGCATGTCATGCCAGATGTTATTTATAGATAAGCTGGATTCAAATAATTTCATATATTGTAATATTTTTTTAATATAATTTTTACATGTAAATGATTCGAAAATGCAACTATTTACCATTAGAATCCATAACTTCAAATTCTATTATCTAATTTACTGCTTAATTCTGCAACTAAAATGTAACTACATATTTATTATCGAATGAATTATTTTTTAACTAGTAAATTCATTGTAAAATTAAACATTGCTATACGTTCTATCTAAAACCGGGATTGGTCCAGTGGTCAAGTTAACCAAAACTTTCTCTAGACCTAATGCTGCTGCAGATAAACAATTTTTTCAGGCTGTATACTTCCACCGGAAGTAAGTACATTAACGTGTTCACCTACAGCAACAAGCATTCAGCTCTTCAACGCCGACGAAGGACCTGAAGTATAAGCAATGCCCGCATGGCCCGGCAGCATCCAACATCCTCATAGAAAGACGCTGAGGATCAACACCGGAAGCAACAATGCCGAAGAAGCACCAGCAGCGGAAGAAGATGTCGAGGATCTATGCCGAAGAAGATGGCCGCTACGTCTCCATTGTCCAACAGCTGGACCCTTGCTAATCTCAACAGGGGCAATCGTGCAAAAAATATTTTTTGCACGATTAAGCTTTTTCGTTTATTTGCTATATCTGTTTCCAAGCCAGTAGGATATGTTTACTGGCTGCGCGGCCCAACTCGTCGGTAAGTATTTTACAGAAGTCTTTCACTTACCAACGTAAAATTATATATACTACCTATACTTCACAACAATAAGAACAAAAAATTTGGACATTTCTATTTAAAATGTCACTTTTGACTTTTCGTTTATTTAGTAGAAATTAAATAATTTCAATTGTGGTAAATTTAATACAATCGTGCAAAAAACAATATGAGCATCACGACCATTAAGGGTTGTACCGGTCTCCGGCCAAATTGGAGGCTGAGCGACAAACGTCCCTTACTGCTCTTTATACTCAATATACTATTGCATAGTTTCATCTGGCAAAGAACTCAATTCTTTAAAGAAAAGTTCCTGTAGAGTTTTTACTTAAAATAGTTAGGGAAGCAGGAATTCGAGAGTTAATTATTTCCCATTGTGTGTCCGACCATTCACCATCCGGTATGTAGGTTAGAAGTTAATTAGCAATGTAGCTGTTGATGTTTAGTTATCTTCACCAACACTAAGTTGTCAGTTAGAGCGATGTCCTTTATTGCTCAAGAAATTCTGGCTTTCATGCTTAATTTTGTACCAAAGAAACCTACTTTTACATAATAGTTTTATTATATTAATATGATTAGTGGTATATATCTGTGTGTTTAGATCTGTTGTATCAAATAAGATAAAAGTTGAAAGTACGCAATGTTTAATATCTAGTATCAATGTGTAGTACAAAGCCGACAGTCACACACAGAACCAATTCGAAAAATAGCACCTACATATCTAATAAATTATTAAAAGTGTACATTCTTTTTTTTAGATTTTAATATCGTTTCATACTGGTACTATATTAGAATTAAACTACTAATGCTTGGATCAAATCGACAGAAGGTAATAAATATGATATATGAACAATATCAAATTGGTGTTTTTAGATGTCCATTATTTTAACAGTACAGTTCATATTTCTTTTAGTTTTGTACTTTGTATATAAGTATTTGACTAGAAATTACAACCACTGGGCTAAAAAAGGAATACCATACATAAAGCCAATTCCTATTTTTGGTAATCTATTAGGATTGTTCACATTTAAACGAACAATTGCAGAAACATTAGCATGCTTTTATAAAGAATGTAATTCACCATATTTCGGGGTGTATATGCTGAATAAACCGAGTCTAGTAATTAAGAGCCCAGAGTTGATAAAAAAGATTTTGATAAAAGATTTTCATTGTTTTTACGACCGATCAGTGTTTTCTGATGAAAAATGCGATGCAATGGCAGCCAACATGCTATTTTTTGTAAAAATCCACAATGGAAAACTATTCGAACTAAAATGTCACCTGTCTTCACAACGACTAAATTGAAAAATATGTTTACATTAATGAAAATAGCAGGAAATGACATGTTAACTTATCTAAACGAACATTGTAAGGAGGATTTCATTGAATGTAAAGAATTAAGCGCTAAGTATTCTACAGAAGTAATAACAAGTTGTGCTTTTGGTTTAAATGCGCTTTGTTTCGAGAACGAAAATGCGATTTTTCGTTTAATCAGTCGTCAAATGTTTGATTATAGTTTGATATCTACATTAAAACAATTTTCTTACTTTATGGGTCATACTTTAGTGAAGTTTTTTAAATTGACTTTCCTCGACATTGAAATATATGATTTCCTTAGGGGCACTTTTTGGGAAACACTTAGGAAACGAGAAGAAACAGGGGTGCAAAGGCTCGATGTGATTGATGTAATGATACAATTCTTACATGAACCCCATTTAATTGAAAATTACAAATTTGGTAAACTGTTATTTTGTTGTTTTCAGACAAAACGTCAATTAAAATGTTGTAGAAGGAGACAGAGTATTAGCGCAAGCAGTACAATTTTTTGCTGCGGGGTTTGAAACAATTAGTGCAACTGTATCATTTGCACTGTACGAGTTAAGTCAGCAACCTGAAGTACAAGAAAAACTGAGAAGGGAAATTAAACGAAATTTACTTCAATATAAGGAAATTGATTACACTGTAGTGCAGCAGATGGGTTATTTGGGCATGGTGGTAGATGGTACGCTATTATTTGTCTGGACATAATATCTGAATACTTTATTTTAGAAACCCTTAGGAAATACCCACCAGTAGCATTTTTAGAACGAAAGTGTGCTACCAACTATAACGTTCCTAATGGTAATTGTATTATAGAAAAAGGCACTGCAGTTTTTATACCTTTACTTGGTCTGCATTACGACCCAGAGCATTTTCCTAATCCAGAATTATATGACCCAGAGCGGTTTTTAGATGAAAGCATTAAGTCTTCTTTTACTTATTTGCCATTTGGAATTGGTCCGCGAAATTGTATAGGTAAATAAAAACACATTTAAAACAACAATAGTCATAGTTTTACGCAGGTGCAAGATTTGCAATTACCGTAATTAAACTTGGTTTGTTCAGTATTTTATCCGAGTTTAAAGTCGAGAAATCACCCAAGACGCCTGTACCGATTGTTTTTTCAAAAAAAAATTTTTTCCTTAGTTCTTCCGTAGGAATACCATTAAAGTTTACAAAAATAAATATAATTGAGTAAATATCAAAAAGGACTGCAACATTCAGAAATCTAATTATACTTACCAATTATCTACAATACATTAAGTTGAATTATGTCTTCGTGTTGACTGAAACTTGTAGTATTCACTTATATCGTAATTATAAAAATGTTCATCTAATGTAAATAAAAAATAAAGTGATACATTAAACTAGAAGCATGATAATAGTTAAATCTAAATCTGTGTTATAAAATATTCGATGTTTTCGTGTGTATTACAGGAGTATAACTATATTAAAACTAACTCACACTGGCATTTTACGTGGAAAAAAATCAGCACCGTTCTGTTTCTATAGTAAATGGTTTGCTTATGGACTAAACAACTAGCAGGTTTGACGGTCGACTGAACTGGGAGTCTGTCATGTCTCTAGATCTGGGATTGATATCCAAAATAATGAGTTTAATACTCGATATAGTGTAGGTTTGTTTCTAGACTTAAATATTGGCTTAGGGTGTTTTCGCTGCAAGGTTGGTTTCTTAACTGAAAAGTTAAAAAATAAAAAGGGGGTTGTTTCTAAACTAACATAAATTCTGTATAAAGATTGTTATTAAAACTAAAGCGGGTTTAATTGTCCGCTAGGAGTGTGATTCATATTCATATTTGAGCGAGAATGATTGCTAACGTTTAGATTCAAGACTTTTTTTAAGATGATCTCTAGAGCCAATTCTCATGATTGCCTCCAAACCCATCTTAATGATGATTTTTAAGACTAATTTTGAAGTGGATGTCTTTAAGCTTTAAAGACAACAGGCCCAAAACCGCACTGTCACTGACATCCAAGGCCAATTCTTGAGATTATCTCCACCGCTAACTATAAATTTGTCATCCGAGACAAACTCTAACAGTTACCTCCAAGACCAATTTTGCATGTGATATCTAAGACCAACTCTGAAGATTACCTTCAAAGCCAATTCTGAAGACAACATGAGGACAACACCTAACACTATGCCTAAAGAAGGTCTGTGCTACATGATATGCTGATCTTAGATAATTAGAACATATTTATGGCTACTGTACTTGCGTATTCTAAAATTATGGTGTGGTTTTACCCTGATTACCCAGATCGTAATTAGTAGGTGGCACTATTTCGAGTCTAATTAGAGTATCGTCATGTGTAGAATTTAAGCGTACCTACTAACAAAAAGGGAGGATGTGGTCCTAAATATTCTAGGTAGAGATTCTGAAAAAGAAACATGAGGTTATTCATGGAACTAAAGTAACGGTTTGGACCGAAATCATCTTATAATAAATCAGTTATTGCATATGGCATCTAATCGGTTTCGTTAAAAAAATCATAGATGGATAACACATTATATAGTGAACTAGAAAAAGAACAGCAAGCAGACCTGTCTTCTGTGAACACAATGGGTTATAATGTCAGTATAGATATGTAAAGGTGTAAAGACAAACTAACGTGAGTCATTAATTGAAGTTATACATTATGTAAAGATTGGGTGCTTATATACCATTTCCCAAACGTATCTAAAACTAACATAGCAACGTGTGACCTAGCTGAAAGCGTGGTTCAGTAGCATTATGAGATGAACTATAACGAAACTGTTGCAAACAGTGACACTTTAGATAATCACTCACACATTGATTAACTGCGTGTGAGTGTGCGCGTGCGTGTGCGTGTGCGTATGCGTGTGCGTGTGTGTGTGCGTGTGCGTGTTCGTGTGCGTGCGTGTGTGTATTTATTTGTATGTTAATTTGGTACATTCTACGCATTACCTGTCCTGGCAATTTTACTACCAGGTTTAGATACGTTTCGGAAATGATATATACGCACCCACACTTTACATGGTAATTATTGTATCGTTGACTAGTAGCGATGTTTTTTTATATATGTGTTCAAATCTTATTGTGCATATGTATAGCTTTAATTAATGATTTAGGTCAGTTTTGTTACGTGCACAAAAGGATATTGGTAGAAATTGTGGCTAAGGTGCTGTAACAAGGAATAAGGAATTAGCCGGAAGCTCAGTCGGTCGGTTCAGCACTTGGATGCATGGGCGTTTTGGCAGGAGAAAAGAGATACATATAATTTAAAAAAGGGCACCACTTGATTTAATTCTTTATCGCCCCTCTATCAAGAAAAGGGCTACGGCCACATAGGACAAAAGAGACAGCTAAAAGGATATGGTGAACTAAGTCCACACTGACAAAGGACTAGGAAGTTGATCGTAGATCACAGGATTAATGAAATAATGTACGATTGTTTAACACCACCTATTTAATATACCCAAAGTGAAATATTATAAAAGTTATAAATAATAATTAAATTTTCGTAAATCTCTAACAAAAATTGATTTTATGGAGCGCCAACCCACAGACCTAAATACAAATCTATAAGGAAATCTTCCCCATACAACAATAAATAATACTATACATAATAATATATCTGCAAAATAAACCAGCAGCAATCCACTTACCTTTCAAACAAAACTAGAAAAAAAAGTTATGAATTTTATTAAAACTTTACATAAACAGACCCAATCCGGTTCGGCATCTAGTGTTGACCCTAAAAGAAAAGAATACCCAAACATATATCTATAATTATCCGAAATTGAATTCTTGTATACCAATATTCCACGAAGAGCCCTCCGTTGGACTAATTTATCAGTTTCCAATCAACCGGACGCAAATAAACCCCAAATATAAAGCGAAAATTAGCACTAGAAGTCTACCCTGTTGTTTACTTATGTAAGCACAAAATATTATTCAATAAAGTTACTATGAGCATTACAGACAAAATAATAAGCATGAAGCATTTAGAAAATTTTGAAAGGCCAAGTTTATTACCAAGTTGGCAAGTGCCGTACAGAAATTTAATAAAGGCGCAACACAGAATGACACATTTATTGGTAAGCATAAGGCTACCAACAAAAGATTCAAATTAGTAAATCCTACTTCAATCAGTTTTATACTAAACCAAATATAAAAGTTGTAATCAGAAAAAAAATAACAAATGTTATACTACCCCAATGATAATAAATAAATGTTCAATTTGATTTATACAGTAATTGAAACCCCCAGCAGTTAACATAATTTTTTGACATACATTGTATATTTAAATTCAATGAGTAGCATTCAGTCAACAAACAGCTGTTGCATATGTACAGTAAACACAGGTAGTTCTAACGGTTGAACAATTACGGTTATTTACCAGAATAAAGCTAATATATAAGAAAAGTTGATAGATAAAATATAAATTCTATTGCAAAGTTAAATGTAAGTATAAACGAAACTTTGGAATAACCCAAATTATCTTTTACAGGTCCAAATGTATAGTATAACTCTCGATTACTAAGAAAATGTTTTAACAATAAGCATAAGCATTAATTTCAGGATTAAGATAATTGCGGAAACACACTAATACAAGTAGCAAGCACAGTAATGTAATGGTTATGACTTTCAGTAAAGTACAGATAACGAGAGCCTCGTTATGTAGAAAAGCAATCAAAAGTCACTCACCATAGGTAAATTTTGTATGCATGTAACAATAATACTTATCAGAAACTAGTCGTAGGTGTAACGTATATTTCTTCAACCAATTCGGAAGATACTATGAGAAGGAGTAATCGTAGACTGTTTCCATTCAGGCTCGAAGACCCATAACTAATATTTCACACCTCGGACGAATGATATCCAAATGTGCTGTCAGAAACGGTTTAATTATTCCTTATGGAAGCACGAAATATGTTAATCTTGAGTGAATGTGTAAAGGACCAAAAAGAACCTATATAAGATAACTGTGTTAGAATTTTAAATCGAGATACCCAAATTTTATAAAATATGATCTTTACGCTGTATTAAAAATTTCAAAACATGTACGCATGCATTTCAAAGCTATGTCTAGTAAATAAGAAAAGAGTGAGTAGCTTACCTCCTGAATGAAGCTAAGGTGTAGTAGAAACAAAAAAATTAAAGCCGAACTATAATTCGAAATCCCAACAGGATTTATTTATATGGAAAAGATTAAATCCAGCAACAGGCTAAGTAAAATTTTTCTTGAAAAATTCAATCAAATTTTTAGGAACACCTTTTCCAAATTTTACATGTGCTTCTAACTACGCATTCAATTTCTTTTTGCCCAAAATGGCGTTTTCCTTCTTATCTGAAGGTACCAGAAAACCAAAGGAACAATAGCCTGATTATTTTCACCAATCCAAAGATTTTAAAGTAATCACATGTATGAAACCTTTTAAATTTTAAAACGATTTTTAGTAGCAATGTAGCCATTTTCCAACAACATACAAGGTGAGTCGTAACTTAAAGACCATAAATTCATAAATCACAATTTACACGTATCAGTTTATCTTACAAAGGATTCCGGAAGATTGACGTAGCAACAAAGGTCTTTACTTTCCTGGCCCCATTCTCGTTCACTGCAAACTCAATTAGTAACTAATTATCCAAATTAGTCGGTCTAGGTTACCCTCCAACATACACACATACACGCACCCAGGCACGCACGGAAACACGCACACACGGACGGGCACGGACACGGACACGGACACGGACACGGGCACGCACACGCACACGGACACGCACACGCACACGCACACGCACACGCACAAGCACACGCAAACGCACATGCACACGCACACGCACACGCACACGCACACGCACACACGCACACGCACACGCACGCACGCACACGCACACGCACACGCACACGCACACGCACGCACGACGCACACGCACACGCACGCAAGCACGAACGCACGCACGCGCACACGCACACGCACACGCACACGCACACACACGCACACGCAGCACCGCAACGCACGCGACACGCACACGCACACGCACACGCACGCACCGCAACACGCACGCACAGACAGCGCACACGCACACGCACACGCACACGCACACACACTCACGCACACCACACGCACGCACACGCACGCACACGCACCGACACACAAGCACACGCACACGCACCGAACACACACGCACAGCACACGCACAGCGCACACACGCACACGCACACGCCACGCCACGCACACCACACGCACACGCACACACCGCACGGACACGACACGCACGCACACGCACACGAACACACACGACGCGACACGCACACGCACACGGACACGCACACGCACACGCACACGCACACGCACACGCACCACACGCACACGCGACACGACACGGCACGCACACGCACACGCACACGCACGCACGACACGGACACGACACGGCACAGCCACGCACGCACCGCACGCACACGCACACGACACACGCCACGCGCACACGCACCACGGACACGGACACGGTCACCCACCCACGCACACGCACACGCACACGCACGCGCACACGCACACGCACACGCACAGCACACGACACGCACACGCACACGCCACGCGCACGCGCACACAACGCACACCGCACGCACACGCACACGCACACGCACGCGCACGCGCACCGCACCCACGCACGCGCACGCACACGCACACGACAGCACGCACGCACACGCACACGACACGCACGCACACGCACACGCACACGCACACGCACGCACGCACACGCACGGACACGGTCACCCACACGCACACGCACACGACACGCACACACGCGCAGCCACGCGCACACGCACACGACACGCACCACGCACGCAGCACGCACACGCACACGCACACGCCACGCGCACGCGCACACGCACACGCACACGCACACGCACACGCACACGCACGCCACGCACGCACGCCACGCCACGCGCACCGCACACGCACACGCACCGCACACGCAGCACACGCACACGCACACGCACACGCACACGCACACGACACGGACACGGACACGGACCACACGCACACCACGCACAGCACACCACAGCTCACGCACAGACGGACACGGACACTCACACTCACCTCACACTCCACTCACACTACCACCTCACTCACACTCACACCACACGCACACCACACCCGCACCCGCATCCGCACCGCACCGCACCACGCACCACGTGCCACGCCACGCGCCGTGCGCCACGCGCCCGCCCCACTCCACGCCCCGCACACCACGCACCCGCACCACGCACCACCACCACGCCACGCACCACGCACCACCACACCACCACCACCACCCGCACCACGCACCACGCACCACGCACCACCACCACCACACCACCACCACCACGCACACCACCACCACACCAGCACCACGCACCACGCACACGCACCACCACCACCACCACCACCACACACCACCACCACCACCACACCACACCACACACCACCACCACCACCACACCACCACCACACACCACACACACACCACACACACACACACACCACACGCACACGCACGCACACGCACGCCACACACACACCACACAACACACGCACACACACACGCACACGCACACGCACACACACACGCACACGCACCACGCACACACCACCGCACACGCACACGCACACGCACACGCACCACGCACCACGCACACCACACGCACCACGCACACCACACGCACACCACACCACACGCACACGCACACCACACCACACCACACGCACACCGCACCACGCACACCCACACCACACGCACCACGCACCACGCACCACCCACCCACCACCACGCACACGCACCACCACCACGCACACCACCACCACCACCACCACACACACACCACCACCACCACCACACACGCCACACACCACGCCCACCCACCACGCACACACCACCACACGCACACGCACACGCACCACGCACCACCACACCACACACACACCACACACCACACACCACACCACACACCACCACACACACACACACACACACACCACACACCACCACACCACACACCACACACCACACACCCACACACCACCACACGCACGCACAGCACGCACGCACCACGCACGACACGCACGCACACACACACCACACACACACGCACACACACACGCACACGCACACACGCACACACCACCACAGCACACGCACACGCACACGCACACAGCACACACACACGCACACGCACACGCACACGCACACGCACACGCACACGCACACACGCACACAGCACACGACACACGCACACGCACACGCACACGCACACGACACACGCACACGCACACGCACACGCAGTCGCACACGCACACGCACACGCACACGCACACGCACACACACACACACGCGCACACACATACACACACTGTTTCCGAGTAATTCGACTTTTTTTGAAAAATTTCACGTCTGTAGCAGTCTTTAAAATGTCGAATACATCAGGAACTGTGTAACTTAGGGAGATGCGATTTGAACTATCACATTAAGCATGAATTGGCCAAACTTTTCCATTTGTTGAAAATGGTACCGAAGGCAGGGGGTATCAAATAATGAACGGCGAATTTTTTAATTTTTGGGCATACGTAACTCCGTTTTTCTAAATAGAACCGTAACATTTTTTATACATCTTTTAATTCGTTTATAAATTGTCTATCAAACATCTGTTACATTCCCTATACCTTAACTTTAACTGTTTTATTGTTATCTTAAGTTTTAATATTATTTTAACAATTTTTGCTGTGTACGACGCGTTAGGCGTTTAAACAAATAAAAATAAACGGAAAAGATGTATTCTCTGAAAAACTTTCAAAACTAGGATTAAGGTTTTAAAAAAATATATACAAAATTATACTAATGAAAGGTTCAAAATATCTGTTCATTTGGGCGCTTTCGTTTTGTAAGCATAAGCGTATTCGCTCGCGAAAAGAAATTTGTTCACGCTCTAATATTTCTGGCGTAATCTGTTTGAAAGCCTGTGTTATGCGCGGTTTCATGTTGTCAGAAGTAGTTTGTGGTTCGTGATTTTTGACATAACCCCATAGACAAAAAATCTAAGGTATATCTGGCGATCTTGGCGGCCAATCACTCGATCCCCCTCTTCCTATCCATCGATCATTGAATCGTTCGTTTAATAATTGTCTCGAAATAATACTGAAGTGTGCAGGTGCGTCAAACGGCTGAACCTACATGTTATGTCTTATTATTAAAGTACATCTTCTAACAATTCATTTAACGTGGCATTCAATAAATTATGAAAAATTTGACCAGTGTGCCATTAAAGATATGTGGGTCAATAGTCTGAGTACCAATTATTCTACCCGAAACATTAATAGATCACTTATTTTGTCTATCACAAAACAATGTGCGGATTTGCATCGGAACACTAATTCCATTAACTAACCCATTATTATGAAACATAGATTCATCTGTCCATAAAACGAAATTGTAAAATTGGGGTTCAGTTCGTAGTTTATTTATCAGCAACTGACAGTAATTTGCACGTGCCTCATAATCGGTTGGTAGTTCTTCCTGATGTAGTTGCACTTTATATAAATGGAAATGATTTTTCGTTAACATTCAACTAACTGATCTACAAGAAATTCCCAAATAAGAACTTGATGTCCGTTAACTAACTTGTGGGTCATCAATAACTGTCGCCAACATCCTATATTCATTTTCTTCATTTGTCACCGTTTTATCTCGTTTACGAGCTGTGTATTTTACATTTCCTGTTGCAACAAATCTTTCTAACCTCCGCTGGAAACTTTTTTCTTGTGATGCCAATGTATAATTTTTTTGGCATTCGCCAAGGATAAAAATCATGTCTACCATTTCTTCTGTAGATAAATTCATTTTGAAAAAAATGAATTGGTCACAAAGAGATATGCCAATTGAAAACCTTAATAACGTATTGAAAACTGGCAGTTATTTCATGTGTTTTTCATCTGTATACAGGAAAAATTGTTAAAATAATATTAAAACTTAAAATAACTATAAAACGGTTAAAGTTAGGTATAGGGAATGTAATGGATGTTTGATAGACAATTTAAAAGCGAATTAAAACATTTATAAAAAATGTTAGGGTTCCATGTAAAAACAGTTATGTGAAAATTTAAAATTACGCCCTATTTGGATTCGTACCATTTCCAGAATAGTTTGGCCAATTCATGCTTATTCTGATAGTTCAAACCGCACCTCTCTAAGTTACACAGTTCCTGAGATATTCGATTTTTTAAAGACTGCAACAAAAGTTGATCTAAAATGAAACGAAGAATCAGAATATGCAATAATATACATGATTTTTCATTTAAAATAAAAAGTTTGGTTGTGCCTAGGCTGAACGAAACACCCTGTATACTCAAAAATATTTTTACGTGAGTTAAGGTTTGAAGAAACTGAAGACGATAAAGTTGAGGTCTTGTTTCGGCACCGTTCAAGAATGTTCTTTTTATATTTATATAGAATGTAAATACTTATTAGAATGAAACACATGAATATTGTAATATACAATAGCCAATTCTTAAGTCCTTCCTCGCTGTATTCTGGGTTAATTAATTGCAGGTTGCCTAAGTGGTTTCTTAACTTGTATCTTCTAGACGAACATTTGCTATTTTTAATGGTTTCCATTAACTGTATTTAGTAGTTTTTCTTCTTTTATAATTGGTAACATTAAGTGGAATTCCGTTTTTTGAATTTTCGTTGTTACTGAATTTAAATTTTTTATAACTTAGGCTACAATTTAGTGGAAGTTTCATTAAATTACTGCCTGTAAGGCACTAGATATTCATTATTTATTCTGTCTTTTATTAGTTCTGGACTTTCAACTATAGTTTCATTACACATTCATTGCTTTTGTTGTATCAAGTTTGCATTACAGTCGTCACTATTAAATTTTAAATCCTCACTTTTACACAAAAATATTTTTTCTATTGATTCACACCGTTTATCCATATATTGTAGCACATTGTCTTCCAGAGCCAAAAAAGGTTTAGATGGAATCGTAATAGTATTCTTCTTCGTGGGTATTGGGAGCAGGTTATACTATTGGATTAATTTAGGATAAACTATTGGGAATTCTAAGGTAAACAGGATACTATTTTTTGTTATATGACAGCCAGATCTAATTATTGAATACCATGAATCAGATTTAATATTTAGAATTGCATTTTATCATACAAATTAGACAATTCAGGAATGATTTTCTGTAATTTATTTCGAGTTAAAATATCTAGGTGAGTTATGCGCAGTTTTGAAAGGGTCACTGCGTTTTCTAAATTGTCTAAAAATGTTTGAATTAATATGGAATTGATTTATTATTGATTGTAGAATGATAACTGGTGGAATTCGTTACTGATAATTTTGAAGGAATTGTAAAATTGGTTTAATTAATCAAATATTTTCCTTTGATTAGAAACAATAGTGTTTACAGTGTTCGAATAGTTCTTTACTAACTCTTTAGATAACGATAATTTAGTATTGAAATTTTTAATTATTTTCAACTGATTTTGTTTTAGATTTTTTATGTCGTTGTTGTACTTTTCGGCATACCCGAATACCCATTTTGAAATAGTGCCTCCAATATTTAATAATCCACGTTTAACCCTATTATTTATTTGAATTGACTGAATATTATTATATTTTTCTTTATTTCTAACATGATAGGATTTAGATTTTCACAATTAGTTTTTAGACTTCCAGTAATAACACTATTATTTCCGGAGATGTTAAAATTGGTCGTTCTATAGCTTCCCAAAAATTTTAAGATTTCATTGTTCCGAGTGTCTAAACTAATGTCGTATAAGAATATGTCTGCTACTTACCATCTGACTTATACCTAGCTTAAATGGTAGTATACCTGGTGAGTTATTAAGTTTATTGATTTTTTATGTTGCATTTATCCATATCACTAGACTCAGGGTTACTATTAACTTCATCATTCTGTAAGAAACAAGCATTTTTTGTTTTTTTGTGTGTAATATTTCAAATCTATTTTTACTATTTTTTATCTTAACTTTGTTATTTTCTAATATCTCAACAATTGTATACGGTCCTATAAACTTATTGTTCTTTTTACTTCAGTTTAATGCATTCTTTTTCTACACTATTTGATTGACTTTAAATCTAAGGTTTACTTCTCCTATATCATTAACTTTATTTAAAGTTTTTGTTTAGCAACTTTAAATTTTTCTTTTACCTGGTTATACACAATATCTAATTTCCTCTTATGATTCTCGACATAGTCTCAATAAAATGCCTTTGAATCAAATATACTTACTATCTTTGCCTACTGCATAATCTAGTAACGGATGGGTTAATTTGAAAAATATTAGTAAACTTATGTCCATGTAAATGATTAAAAATCAAACTTAATAAATGTTCTCTTAGATGGCGGTAATGTAGTAATGTTTCCAAATCTCAATATCAATACAACACTTCGTAGAAAAACTTAAAAAATTAAATGTTTTGAAGTTATTGAATTGTAATTTTGTTAAAACCGATTAGAAAGGTTTTTATCGTAACGTAAAAATTAAAGGCCATGGCAAGTGTTAGCATGCAAAGGTATTTAACCGTAATTATAATTGCAGGTGATAATATGAAATATGGTTTGAAAAATAGCATCTTGACCTACAGGTGGATGAAAATTGAAAATGAGGTTAATGTAAAATGCTGATTTTTACAAAGGTATGTGTCATAGTATACAGGGTGGCGCACTTAAGCGGGATTGCTCCATAACTCCCTTACTATTATAAATACGAAAAAATGTCTTGTATAAAAGTTGTCCACAGTCATAAACTACACGTTTTAAAATTATTTTCAGAAATGGCGGACTTCCGGTTATACCGGAAACTCATGCCGACTTCGTTATTTTAAATAGAACAACCTATATATTATTACATTTTTGAATTCCTCTTTGAATTTAAAGGTCACTTTAAAGTGATAACTGATAGTTTTCGAGATATTCACATTTTTATCTAATTTCAGTTTTTATTGCGCATTGCCGCGGTGCTTTGGAAAACGTTTGTCAATTGTTTTAAACAACTGATAAGAAACGTCAGTTTCTCAAGCTTCTGTTGTGCATTCATTCTTGGAGAATGCCAAAAGAATGCGTTATTGGCGTGAAGGATTTGTGCGGTACGGTATCCTGAACGAACACTTCCAAAATATCGATAATGTTACATCAGTGAAACGAACATTTAATTTCCTATCCGCTGATGTAAGAAAATATGGGTGGTTCCATTTAAAAAAATCAAGTTATCCATGTTTGAAAAAAATTATTTTCGGAGCGATAGAAATTATTGAATTCCAAAAGCAAGATTTTTGCCAATGAATGAGAAAGATGCGGTACCCTTTTCGGAAGTAAAAAACGAAAGCCACATCTCTCTTCCGGTATCCGTCTTCGAGATATTGAAAGTTTTCTGAGGCACTGCAAACGTCATTTTTTCTACAAAATGTCAAATAACTCAGAAGCAATGCGACGTAGACCCATAGTATGGTTATTAAAGTGACCTTTAAAACGTGGAATTCAAAAATGTAATCATATATAGATTGGTCTATTCAAAATATCGAAGTTGGCACGAGTTTCCGGTATAAGCGGAAGTCTGCCATTTCTGAAAATAATTTTAAAACGTGTAGTTTATGACTGTGGACAACTTTTATATAAGACATTTTTTCGTATTTGTAATAGTGAGGGAGTTATGGAGCAATCCCGCTTAAGTGGGCCACCCTGTATAACATTACTAGCAAAGTAAAAAAGGTTTTACTGGCGGGCAGAAAGATATAACTAGCGAGCCGAAGGCGAGCCAGTTACCTTCTGGAGCCAGCAAAACACGTTACCTTGCGTGTATTGTATAATTTATTTGTTACTAATTTATGATGCAAATAGAACACAATTTTCGAATGTAAATAATGCTACTAATTTGTAAAACTGACAACAGTTACCTGAAATAATTACTCTGACAACGGCTCTTATTGTTTATTTTACTAATACAATGTGAACAAGGTATGATCATCTCTAACTAACACATAAGTAGTGGTCGTCAAAGCGATAGGACGTGTTTGTGATGGCTCCAGCTTCTATCTTTAGTGTAGCAAGTCCGGATTAAAATGATAATTTTTAATTCAATAGAGTTACTGGGAACGGTGAGTTTTGAACATATTTTAGACTCAGCGGTTTTAATTAATAATGGATAAAGACGAATCTAACCAGTAAATTTTTTAACGTGTACAAAAAAAGGCGGTAAATAACGTTTGGGATTGCTGTGGGTTTTCTACGAAAATTACGGGTCTTTAAATCTATACCAGATGTGATTGTTAAAACTCGTAGAAGAGAGATCTTAAACCGAAAACACCGCCCTTTGTCGTGAACTCAACAGGTAAACATTTTTGCAATGACAATCAATTATAGAAAACTAATAAAATAACAATTTTAACTGGATCTAATCAGCATTCCAAAGCAAAAAAAGCAAATAAATAAACAAATAAACAATAACTATCTATAAGTTTTGATCGAAATTCCGAATTAAATACGGTTTGTTTTCGCAAATAAATAAAACGCATTTTAGTAGTTAAATGAAAGAAAGGTCAAGTCGTTAGGAAAACTCAGTTTCTATAAAATTTAAATCCCACAGTAAATGAAATTAAGTCAATAAATAAAGCAATTCAGTTTTAATAGCAAATTAAACATAATAAATTGAATGATCCTCATAGTTTTAATTTAAATAATTAGTATCCCTCACTTCTTTGTAATATTCATGTAAATAAAAATGGTTATTTAAGGAAAATTTAGTTTTACTAAAATCCACATTATCGATTGAAGTACAATACCGTCTTTTATTCTCAAATAATAAAACAAGAAACCAGGTAAAGGCAAAGGGAAAGCAGGTAGGCGCGTCACCAGCAATTGTAAATTGAAAATCTTAATAATAATATTTAAAATAGTAAATTGCATATTACATGAATCGGGTAAACGGAATAGAGTTGCATAGTTTCAAGTTAAATAATTAACATCTTCACCTCCTTTGCAATATTCGTTTAATAAATAAGAAATTTAAAGAAGTACTCTAAAAGTTTACTTTTTCGATTGAATTCAAATACCTTCAATTTACTTGCAAAACAATAAAACAAGAAAGCAGGTAAATTTAAATTTTTGTAATAAAATTTAAACATAAAAGCTTATTGTACTTTTAAGTTAAATAAGTAGCTTTATTTCGGTGCTTTCAGTTAAATACATGTTAATAAATGTTAAATGACAACTTCTAAATCAATCAAATAAGGGTAATCGTTTGAACAGGTTTTTATACCCAGCGGTTTTAGTATTAATAATAAACAAAGATAATGATAATCTAACCAGTAAAAGGCTCTTTAGTTGAAATAGTCGCGAAATAACATTTAGGATCGCTACAGTATGTACGAAAAATACGGCTCTATTAAACCCATGTGATTGTTAAAACTATAACTTAAAAAAAAAGTATAAAGCAAACGTAAACCTTTTCTCTAAGGAGTGGACCCGAACAGGTATACATTGTTGCAATAACGATGAATTCATAGAGAACTAATAAAATATTTATTTAAGTAACACGGCTCGCGACAATAAAACTGATTTGATAAATAAATATTAAATGACAGTGAAATAACTATAACTCGAAAAGCTACAAAAAAAATAAAAATAAATAAATAAATAAATAAATAAAAAATAAATAAATAAATAAATAAAATAAATAAATAAATAATAATTGAATCATTTGGTCGCTAATAAATACCAGCAAGTCCGGTGAGGGGCGCGGAATCCAGGAATCGAGTATAGAGCAGTATGGTAGAAACGCGTGATGTGATCGAAGGGCAGGTAAAAAAGAAAAAAAGGGAAAAATAAATGTATATGTATATTTTGAGATTCATACAGTAAGTATACGATCTATTATTTATATCTAGCTTTTATGTCGTGACAGTAGACATAACTGTCCGGTAGTAGGACGATACCGCTAGTAGGGAATGCTACATCGTCCGGGGCACGATTTGGCCAGTAACCGGTCTGCTCGCTATGATATTACTCAAGAAAACAATACAATTGCCTCGGATCGACCTGGCTACAAGGGGCGGTCAAGGTCGAAACAGACAGGCCCCGTTGCTGACGACTGTGCAAGGAATGAATGGCGAGTCGGTACGTGGAATGCTAGAGGTATTGTAAAGAATTTGCAATTGTGAATGTAATGTACAAAAGGCAGCTTGATATTCTATGTATCGGAGACAAAATCCAAAGGAAACGGTGCTGTGGAGACGGAGGACGGTAGCCTAGGACTATGGTCAGGAGTTGAGACTGAAGTACATGCGCAAAAGGAGTTGGGGTTATCATAAATGAAAGAGCGAAAAGATGTGCTAAACAGTACGAATTGGTATATCCCCGGGTAATATGGGTTAGAATGAAAGTGGAGTTTCGAAGAATTTTTCTTATTGCATGCTATGCACCGGTGAATGGAGAAAGAGACCAGGAGCGTGAGAACTCCTGGAATGAGGTAGAGAACGTGTTGAACGTATGTAAGCCAAACGAAAGAGTGATTATATTGGGGATATGAACGGATTGGGTGTACAGAGAGAACATAGTGAACGCGTTCTAGGAAAGTTCGGAGACCAAAGAACCAATGAGAACGGTGAACACCTGCTGAACATCTGTGTGGAGAGAAGCCTGTTTGTATCCAATACGTGGTTTAAACATAAAAATGTGCATGTATACATGGCAAAGAGGTGAATCTAAAAGTATGATAGACTTGATAGTGTATGATGAACGGCTTAGAAACCTGGTGAAAGACACAAAAGTAATGCGCGGAGCGGAGTGTGGATCGGACCACTTTTGGTGGTATCGAGAGTGTGTTTAGGGCAAAAGTGGGTGTGGAGAAGGAAAGCAAACGTAGTGCGAACGTCCAGAATTAGGGTTGACAAACTAGTGGATAGTGGTGCGAGAATGAAATACGTAGATGCTGTGAATAAAGAGCTGAATGTGTATGAAACAGTGTGGAACGAACAAATAAAAGACACTGACGTTGAGAGTGCATGGATAAGCTTGAAAAACTCTGTTGTCAATTGTGCCGTGCGAATATGTGGAAGAGTGATTGTAGGTACACAGAAAAATGTGCTTGGTGGAATGAGTCGGTAAAAAGGCAGTAAGAAAAAAAGATGCGTACATGGCAATGATTGCTGCAAAAATGAGACTGAGAAGAAACGATTGTATGAGGTGTACAGATTAAGAAACAAAGAAGCGAAGGAGGCAGTGAGGATAAGTAAAGAGGAAGTGATGGCTGTAGAAGGAAGAAAATGCAGAATGATTTTGAGGAAACAAAAACTCTTCTGGAAATGGGTCAAAAATACTAAACGTGGCCCAAAACAGAACGCTGCAGGAGTGATGAATGATAGAAACGAAATAGTATGGGACGATTGTGAAGTGAGGAAATGCTGGCAAGAATATTTCGGAAAGCTGTACAGTAGTGAGGAAAGTAAGACTGAAGGGTTAAATAAGGAGAATATAGAAGAAATGATGAATGAAACTGAGAAGGATATTGGAATAAATGAGGTAGAAAACGGTAGGAAGGTTGAAAAACGGCAAGGGAGCAGGCGTAGATGAAATCACTGGTGAAATGCTCAAGTATGGTGGTGCAACGCTTATACGAAGATTGCGTGAATTATTCAATGTATGCCTTATGTGTGGAAAAGTGCCGAGTGATTGGAAGAGCGCGATCATTGTACCATTGTATAAGGGTAAGGGGAACAAGAGTGATTGTAAGAACTACAGAGGAATAAGCTTGCTCAGCGTACCTGGTAAAGTTTTTGGAAGAATACTGATTGATAGAGTACGAGAAACTACACAATCTAAGATGTGGGATGTGCAAGGTGGCTTCATGCCAGGGAGAGGATGTGTCTATCAGATGGTTGCTCTCCAGCAGGTGATCGAAAAGTGTTTAAAGGTAAAAAGGAAGTTGTACTGTGCGTTTGTAGATCTGGAGAAAGCATATGACAGAGTGAATAGAGAGAAGATGTGGGAAATATTAAATGAATATGGCGTAAATAAAGGTCTAATAAATGGAATAAGGGCAGTATACAACGGTAGTCGGGCATGTGTTAGGGTGAGAGGAGGTGTGAGTGAATACTTTAATATTGAGCAAGGGTGCGACAAGGCTGTGTGATGTCACCGTGGTTGTTCAATATATACATGGATAAATGTCTTAGACAAGCATGTAACGATACAAATGGTGTAATGGTTGGTGACGTAAATGTACGACTCCTGGTGTATGCAGATGACACAGTCTTATTAAGTGACAGTGCGGATGAGCTGCAAACCGCTCTGAGGAAGTTTGATACAGTCTGTGAGAGCATGGACCTAAAGGTAAACGTGAACAAAACTAAGATTGTGGTGTTCAATCGGGAAGGTGGAAAGGAGAGTAGAGTATTTACTCTGCAAGATGAAATGGTGGAGCAAGTGGACGAGCTGGTATATCTCGGTAGAATGTTTACTGCAGATGGTACAATTGAGAGCGAGATTGGACGAAGGGTCAATGCTGGAAGGAAAGTGATTGGAAGTATGTGGACGATAATGAGAAATGAAAGCATGAGTCTAGCTGCGAAACGAGCAATCTATAATGGCGTATTCGTCCCGTCAGTACTGTATGGAAGTGAGACATGGGTATGTCAAAAAAAGCACGAAAGAAAAATAAATGCCGTGGGTATGAGATTTCTGAGAAGCGCATGTGGTAAAACGAGACGGGACAAGATAAAAATGAATGCATAATGAGGGAGTGGGTGAGGAAAAGACTATGATGGATAGATATAAAGTTGTACATTACGTTGGTTTGGTCACATTGAGAGAATGAACAACGCAAGATTAACAAAACAAATATATGTGGGTGAGGTTAGGGAAAGGCCGGGTCTGGTAGGCCGCGTAAAACTTGGCTGAATGTAGTAGAATCTATGATAAAGGAAAGAAAGATAAGAAGTTTTAAAAACAAAAGGGCATGTCAGAGACTATGTATGAATCTTGCGGAAGCTAGGGAGGTATGCGGAGATAGGAAAGCATGGAGAAAGATTGTGAATGAAAAATAAATAAGAGGCAGGGATTGTTTTGCCTACCCCGCAAGGGAATGGCGTGAAGGTTAAGTAAGTAAGTAAGTAACTTGTAAAAAATCAACAACTTTCGTCTCTAACCTGTAAATTTTTAACTAGTAGCTAGCTTGCTAATAAATCATTTTCAACGGTAATAAGCTGACTTGATAATTTGACATTTACAAATGAGCAACGAATAAAAACATTTATTTGTTACTCATTTGTAAACGTCAATTTATCAAGTGAGCGTATTGACGTTGAAAGTCATAAGCTAGCTACAAAAATGTACAAGTTAGAGACGAAAGGTTGATTTTTGTTAAGACGTACCTTGTTCACATTGTATTAGCAAAATAATAAACATTAAAATAAACAATAAGCTGTTACACGTCCAAACCGCACTAGGCGACGTGTATGCTTACTAATGTAAGCGGGTTGCCAAGCCAGCTAACAGGAAGATTGGCGTGGCCGAAATAATAAGTAAAATGAATTATTAATATGCTCAAACACCTTACACCTACACTCAAACAGCTCAATCCGGGAAAATATGTCTCTAGGCGCCACCACAATCGAAACTTTGCTAAAATAATTGTCTTAAGCTGGATGTTAATTAACCCTACTTGATTGTGGAAAGTAGGATTGTGCTTACTCAGTAAACTCTCACACGAGGGTTCTAAAACAAACACTCGTCCCAAACAATTCAACTCAAACTCAAATAAATTTAGCACTACCCAGGTTATTAAAAACTTTTTGAATACACCTCGTATACCAAAACTTCCAAAACAAAAATTATAATACGGTAACTGAATATTTTCTGCGTATCCCTCGTATACATACAACGTTAAATTTCTACTTATTACTGAATAAAATATTTCTTCATCCAATATTCGGTAATTAATTTTGGAAATCCCTAAATAAAAGAAGATCAATGTCTTCGGCTTAATAAATGTTACTTCAAAATAACTCTCTGAATCGTAATAGACATCCGTACCTGTATAATTTCTCAAAACTCTTGTTTTAATGTACTGTTAAATAAACTAACATGAAAATTTTTCAAACCTGGCTAATAAACCTTTCCGGTCGCTCATAAATCTGAAAATTAAAATATGCAAAGCTTACTTTTAAAATTGTCAAAACTAGATCACCAATTAAGTAAATGTTACAACTGTGTTTCATACCTGGCTAAATAAACAACAGAATAAAAAAAATTTGACGATAAATATATATTGTCCTGCATAAAATAATAAACAAATGACAAACACAAATATATTTACATATACCACTACAGCGTGGTTGAAAATCAAAACCACACGTCACTACCAATTTCTGCAAAATTCTTAATACTAAAACAACCAATCAAAACCATGTAACTCGAGAACGATTATCTTTTCGCATCTCAACTAATTAATATTTACTCATCATTACACAAATGAACAAAACAAAGAGATAATCGTGCTTTACTAAATTTTCAAAGTACTTAAATATAAACCTTACTTAAAATCGTCCATTAATCCTACGCTTTTCTTGCTTCTTTCTTCCGTAAATCAATTCTTTGTAGTCCATTTGTAATCCTTAAATTGCATGAAGCCACATTACAAATGCTCAACAAAACTTATTCCTCTGTGCACTCGCGAATAGTTCACTATGCGAGGTTATTACTCCTAAAAACATGTAATAACGGTAAACCTTTGGTTGCCTCTTTAAAAACAATTTCTAGCAACCTTTACACCAATTTAGTCCCTTATATAAATAAACTTTCAATGTCATATAACGTTACTTAAGCATTGGCTTAATATACAACGAACACTTCGTTCACTTAAAAGGTGGTCCCATAATAATTTTAACTGAATATCGGTACAATGACACGCGCTAACCTTGACGCTACTAACGTTACAACGGTTATCTTTATTCAAATCTGCTTACTCACTTATTATTTTCTTGAAAATAAACAAACTAATTTTATCTTCAACTTCAATTTAATTATTGTTTTGTTTATGAATGTCTTTTACGATTCATCCCCGGTTCGAGTTACGCAGTTGTTTAAACAATTACTGCCTCACTATTATTCACAAACATAACTCCAACATCATCCCATTCTATCACACAACCTTCGCGCACGCCTTCCGCCAACCTTCACCACAAGCAACAGCCAAAACCGAAAAAGCTTAACTGACTTGTCAATCCCTGACTTTCCTATTTATACCTTCAGTCATCCATTTTTAAACATGTCTTCCTTCCGCACTATATTCTCCAATAGTATTCACTCAAACATTCTTAGTGCTGATAGCTACTACCATCTATACAAGCACGCGTGTAATTACAATACATCGCCATATTTGTTCTTACTTACAAATTTTACAATTACTTCATGAAGAAATCATTTTTCGTCACCACATTCATTCAGTAGCCACTCTGGACCATTACACAACTTTCAACAGTTATCTCCAACCTGCGCTCGATCTCGTTCCGCAACATTTGCAAAAATCAGTACCGTCTAAGGTCTCAAATTCCATATACATACATGTATTCTCAAAACAATTGCACAACATTACAAAACCCTTCGGAAATTAACACTTAAACATACCCAATCTTTCTCTACATATTTTCTAAAACATTCTACACTTATTCTTTACATTTTCTGACCAAGATTACTCATCTATCTTCAAACATTCCATTCCTTATAGTGGCAATACAGTGGTAAGCATTATCTCTTCACATTTACATTCATCAGAATCTAATTATTCCAACACTAAAGTCTCTATAACATTCAAATACACGTATCTACATACTGAATTATATTTCTCCTACATTTCCAGTGGCGTATCATACACCCACATACATTACGCATACACACAAAAAAAATTTTTTTTTTCGTTCAAACTCAATTCACTCGTACTTAAAATACGTAATACACGTCATTATAACATCCTACATACAGGGTGCGTCAACGCAACCTGACAAAGCGCTGTTGCAGGTTAATGATTTCAAAGGTAACGAGACATTGTTGCAAGTTAACTGCTAGTTTTACAAATTAGTAGCATTATTTACATTCGAAAATTGTGTTCTATTTGTATTATAAATGAGTAACTAATAAATTATATAACAATACGCGCAAGGTAATATCGTTATATCCTTCTGTCCGTCAGTAAAACCCTTTTTACCTTGCTAGTAATGTTAATATTACATTTGATTAGTAATTATTATAACATTTGTAGGTTATGTACCAAGTGATTCTTTAATACTTATGAGTTTGAATTTTGCGCGTACGATTCTAGTTTTTTTTACGGTGTTGCATTGGCGGTTAAATATTTTTAGTTACTTTATTCGTTCTTTTATGACATCAGTGCTGGTGATGCTGTCGTTAGTTTGTTTTTGATTTTCATTTACTTTTCCATTATGCATTATCAACGTTGCTTAAAACGGTTTTTTTCAGAGCTACTCCGCAATTCAATAATTTATTAAAGTAAGTGATTAGATAATGTTTACATCACATTCATTTGCATTTGTAGGTTAAAAACCTTTTGAAGATAAGAAAATAGGAATTGCATTTGTAAGGCAAATCCTATTGGTACGAAATGATGAAGTGGTAGAAGTCGTAAGGCAAGGGATGGAATCAAGTACCAAAAAATCAATCTGTGAGTTAAGTGATCAAGCTGGTAAGTTGTCAACGGATAAATTTGTGATACCTACTAACCTTATTTTCAAATTGCAGGGTTGTCTTATTCAACATGTCAACGGATTTTGCATAAAAATCATATGCGCCCATACCGTGTTTCTGTTATAGTTTCGAATCCGAGGTGACGAAAGCTACACCAGTCCCAGTGTGGGATACAGATGTATCCCAATAGAAATTATTGATTTTTCCCTTAAAACAAGACATATTAACATTTACTGAGTAGGTAGTTACAAGTATAAAATAAAGAAAGTAAACAAATTTATAGCCGAAAAAAATTTTAATTTATGTCTTCCTTATCATGGCAAATACTATTTTTTTTTTGACACAACGCAATGACTCGAACAAACAAATTTTTTGCATGTGTCACAAGCACTTCTTGTTATTTTATCTTTCTTCCTTGGACATATGGTACAACCTTGGAATTTGTTGATGACGATGGAGGAACTAGAATCTGTTTGCATTCTGGTTCTTCAGCACCAACTAACATACGAATTGCTTCCACAATTCTTTTTGACAAGTGTGTGTTGTTTAGTCTTTTAGTGGCATTGGGCTTTATAAGTTCACGTCCTAGATCTAGTAAAAAGGTTCTTCTTTGTTGGTTATTTAGCTCTGGATTTTTGATTTTCCAAATAACATAGGCATTTAGAACTGCAATATCAAAAATGTCTTGAAATATTACAAAAGGCCATCGTTGGGTTCCTCTTTTCACTGGATGTTCATTCACCATCTTATCCATAGTATCAACTGCACCCTTAGTTGTGTTATAATGTTCTATGATGTCTGGCTTGAAATCAATGTCTTCATTTCCTATTTTGTCGTCATGATGTTCTGTACTTAGGACTATTACTGATTCACCTTTTTTAGGTACGTATGAGGTCAAAGATAAATTATTTGAAAAAGAAAATAGAAGATTTTTCTGGTTTGCTTTTGTTGGGCAACAGTGCTGGCGGAATCTCTCTTTTGTTTTACCTGAGAGTGCCACATAATGTAAGGCCACGATTAGTCAGTTCATTGGCCAACGGAATACTGGTAAAAAAATTATCAGTTGTGATACCGTAAGCTCGACCAAGACAAGAAACCAAATCAAGTACCACACGATTTCCCTGCTCTTTTTCAGGTTTATTATTTGTTTTTCCTAAATAAACGTGCAAATTCATTGCATACGTAGTCTCAACATCAATAAGTGCCCATACTTTCATGCCATATTTGGCTGGTTTCGATTTCATATAAATCCTAAAAGGACACTTGCCTCTAAATGCCATAAGTTGTTCATGTACTGTAAGATGTAGATCAGGATTGTAACTCTTTCTACAGTTTATCTATACCTCGGCGTTCTGTTCTAGTTGTTAAATCATCATACCTCATAAACGAAATAAGTTGTTGAATTCCGTCACGAGACATGGCGGCACAAAATATGGGTCGCGAATACAAAAGATCTTTGGTCCAAAGGAACTTAAATGGTTCTCTTTTTCCGCTTAGAACACCTATTGTAAGTAGAGCACCCATTACAGCATACACTTCCTCTCTATTTCTAGAAATCCAGGTCTTTTGATTTTTAAGATTTGTGGAGTTATATTCCTGCTAAAAATATTCAGCATTTTGTTTCACTACAATTTCTACAATCTCATCACACACATACAACTTGAAACAATCAACTATGTTTTTAACAGCTTCCGATATTGCGTTCAGGCCGGGTTTCGTATTTACTATATTCTGAATTGATCGGCGATGTGGTTTTGAAGGTACATTGCTCCATTTAGTTCCATCCTTAGCTTTGAACAGGGGAAGTGCATCTTCGTCTTCGTTTCTATCATCGTCGCAGCTTTTGTTACCGCTCGATTCATACTAAAAACATTCATTTGATTTGGGGTACACAAAATTAGAAAACTCGTAACTTACTTCTACAGTACCCTTTGCACTACTTTCAACTTCTAAATTATCTTTTAATTCCGAAACATCAGCAAAAACTTCTCTTCCTATTAATTCTTCATCGGATTCCTCCAGCCATCTCAGCGCTATTTCTCTATGATATCCTTTTGAGAGATCAAGTTTAATCCTTCTAGACATTTTTTTTGTGTAATATTATAATGCTGTATTACATATACGTACACTCCTACGCACACACTCTAGCACTGAGACCTACGTTCCAATGCGCATGTATTATAAGCAAGTTTCCTAAACAATCAATGAAGTAATGGGGAGTAACGCGCAGTACGGGTGGGATGCAATTGTATCCGGAGCACTTATTTAATTTTTTTTGGTTTAGTAATAAATTTAAAAGAATAATTAGTTGATTGGATGGTAAACGATATAACAAACAATAAGAAAAACTACTGCACATAAAACACAATTATTAATTTTTTTTTTTTTTGGTTTGATAAATTTAAAAGAATAATTAGTTGACGATTGGATGGTAAACGATATAACAAACAATTAAAAATTTACTGCACATAAAACAAAATTATTAACAAAATTACGGAAAAAATAACTACTTGGGATACAATTGTATCCCACTTCGGACTCGAACGGTTATACAGCAACTGCATGTTGTTGATAATGAGAATAGATGTAATTCTTGGATTGATTTACCAAAAATTTGAATAACTATATTTTAAATGTAACTTTCTAGATATCGTAAAGTTATTCTGTAATTGGACTTTCGGTCTGTTGAATAAATAAACATTATTACTATTATTATGACCAATGAAGCATGGTTTCATTTATCTGACTATATTAATACTCAAAATTATCGAACGTGGGCAACTGAAAATCCACATAATTTTGAAGAGGAAGTTGAAAGAATTACACCTGCAACATCTCTCGAAAAAGTGTTTGACAATATGAAGCGTAGAGTGGAATTGTGTCATGAACATAACTGTGGACATTTTTAGCAATTTTTATAGTTTATTTAATAAAATATTAATTATATAACTATGCTTAGTGTAAATATAAAAATTGTTGCAAACGGGAGGTTTATTTGTAATTTAAACATAAATTATTAATTTAGAGACTGATACTACATACACCACCGGTATTAAATAAATGACAATGTATAATTAGCCACCTTTAAAACTTTTTGTTTTGTGAGAAATTCAAACTGTCATCAGTATTAAAGAATCACCCGGTAACTACGAGCCTTAAACATTTTCTTCCAGACGATTAAATAAATTTTAATGCAATTAATTAGCATATATTTGTGAAATACATAATTATGTTGCAGTAACGCATTGATTAAAGAAAAGACTACAATTAATCTGTATCACAACTATAACGTTAATAATCATTTCGTCTACTGCAAAATCTGGGACTTCCTCACATTTATACCACTGTTTTATAATCTCCTTTGTATGGCGTACACAATAAGCCCAAATATGTTGATTACATTGTTGTAAAGCTTCGTTCCACATACTAATTACATTTTCGTCGTTGAAGCCGTCTCTTCCTATGTGCTTGTCATAATATCCTTTAGCATGTGCCCATATTAGTTCTATCGCATTGAATTCACAATGATAATGTGGCAATCTTAATACGTTATGTCCGTAACTCCTTATTATTTCATCGACCTCATATCGTTTTACTATTCGTTGAATGAGGTGGAATCATAATTAATGTTATTTTTTATTAACCATGAAATCATGTTACCTTTCGTCCAAGACGATATTGGTAGTTTTTCCACTAACTTGGAATCAAAAGGCGCATTATCCATTACAATTAAAGAAAGTGCTTCTAAATTATTTAGGAGATTTTCAGTGAGCCATTTTTCAAACATATCCCTATTCAATTAAAAATTATTATTAATTTTATTAAATACATAAATAAAAAGTTAACCTCGAGTAGGATTTAAACCTTCGACCTGTACTTTGCTAGAGTACCGCGCTAACCAACTGCGCCATCAAGGTTCAAACCCTAATCGATGTAAATTTTGTCTTTATGTATGTAGAACTGATGTAAATTCTAAATATAATGAGATTACAATCAAATTACTTATATTAATGGAATGTGAGCCTGCAATATCGCAAGGATTCACACATACCAAGGCAACTTGGCTAATGTTAAATAACTTAATACTAGACTAATATCCCCATTCATTTCACCCTGGTAATCTTCTTTAAATGTCTTCGACGCAAATAGCAAAGAAGCATTCTGTACAAATCCTGCGACAGTTCCAGTATGAATAACTATAAATTTTTACCATCCTATCCTTGAGGTTTTCGTACACTCTTTACATCGTCATCTTGTCATGACTTTCCCGGATTTCATTTGGAGTAGATCTATGTTTCGTCAATAAAAACTGCTTGCCTACGAATTGGTGCATTGATTTCTCGCACGTATTGTTTCAAAAACTGTGTTCTCATTTCAGCTATATTTATTTTTTCTACCAAAGCTCTTCGATTACACTTTTTCTGGAGCTTGAACCCCATTACATCTAAGGCACGATTTAAACTTCTATCGCTTAACAAAATATGGGTTCATTTAAAGTTGCAATTGTGACTTGTTTTTCTGTAAATAATACAATTTCGACTAATGTAGGAGCTATATATAACTATAATACACTCACTTTGCTCGTACATATTATATAAGGTATTCCTGATGGACATTTTCGAGATATCTGCAAAATCATCGGATTTAACTTTCTTACGTGGCCGTTTTTTACCCGGAATAGGCAGAATTGGGTTGGATTTTGCCCGAGACTTGATATTTTTCATTGTTGTGACAGATACACCCAAGGCATTTGCCACACGCTGTAAATTTGAGCTTAAGACAATTTTAAAAACATCTACCTTTTGGACACTAGAAAGTGGTATTAAAGGGCCGTTGTTTTGTTTCTCCCTTTCAAAATATTGTAATAAATTCAGCACAAACTGTTGTGCTTGCGAATGCAAGGGTTAGCTTGTAGAGACAATACGAGGTTTCGGAAAAACTAACAAAGATGTTGCAATAAACGCAAATGATTGAACAAAGGAAGAGTTCTGAAAAGAACTGTTTTGAAAATATATAATGAAAAATTAAATATGGAAACGTAGGAAATATGAAAGAAAGTAACAAGTAGTAACAAGCAAAAGGAGATTATGTCATAAGAATAACAAACTAGGTTAGACAAAGGAGCATTTTCATAATCATATTAAGACAAAAATTACAATAAGCATTTATAGGTCATCTCTTTTCAATGCGTTTAAACAGTCGATAACATACGTCGGTTGCTCAAAATGCACTTGAAATTTCAACCATCCTTTTTTGACGTATACTTAAATGTGCGATGGCAAAATAAACGTTTTATTTAGCTAGGTGTATGTATCGATGACGTAGGTCAATTCTTTGGTGGCAAAGATAGTAAATCTTTAAGACTAGTATGTCGATAAACGAGTTCAAACGGGGTAAAGTTTGTAGCACTATGAATTGAACTATTATATCCTACGAGTGCATAATATATATTAGTTTTTTCTTTTGGATAGATTTCGCTTAAAATTCTCAAATGTTCTAGGTATAAGAGTTTAATGAAATCATTCTTCTATAGAATTTGATTTGTGATGGCCGGGGGTTGTAAAACATATATTAATTTTATGTATTCCTAGAAGTTCTTTTTCTATTCCGTTATTAAATTCTTTCCCGCAATCTAGAATGATTTTATTGGGTACCCCAAACTTTGAAAAGAATTGGACCAACGCATCACAAACATTTACGGCCGTTTTACTTGATATATTTATTGCTTGAGCGAATTTTGAAAAAACATCTATTATAATAAGGTAGCTTTTCGAGTCGTAGAAAAATACATCGACATGACAAATTTCAAAAGGCTTTGATGGTGTTTCTGTCAAGGCTAGGGGTACATAAGGTGGTGACCTATCATATTTAGTTCTTTGGCAAACATCACAGGAGTTTATATAATTTGTTATAGTTAATTTCATATTTATCCAGTAATAATTTCTTTTCAAATATTCGAGAGTTTCGTTTATACCGCGATGATTTTTTATCATTAGTATTTGTTCTTCCTTATGGTACGTTATATTTGGTTTCAAATAATCTTTTAATAATATAATCTTGATTAGAATGAGCCGGAATTTTTACGATTATTATTTTTTGATGTTCATAAGAAGCATGTTTAATTTATAATTCGTTTACATTCTTCTTAAATACATGAATTTGATTAGTTTTATTCTTAATAATATCATCTAGAATAGATATGCCATTATTCAAGAAGTCTTTTGATAATGAATGAGGTGTTTCATCACTAAAATCAGGTGTTATTATTTAATTTAAATAAATAGTTACTTTGCTAGGAGTATTGAAAAATATGTATTGTATCATTGATTTAACTTTAGTCCATTATAATTGATCAAATCCACAATCCTATTCTTGGGATTGATAGTGATTTTATATTCCTACTTAAAATTATTTCTTTTAAATTTATCAAGCATTGTGATAAGTCTTTATAGTCGGGTTTATCCCAAAATTTTTGTTTTGTGACTAAGTGAAATATTATAAAACCTTTATTTTTAGATTCTAATATGTCATGTAAATTGGAATTGGTAGTTAATAATTCAGAGTAATTATGAATTACTTTACGTACTTCAAAGGCTAGTCCTTTTGACATTTTCGTATGGTTACTTATGCAATGTGCAATATTATCATTTACACATAAAAGATTTTGTGAGAACTCATTTATTTTTCCTGTAGATTTAATATTTTTTGATTGGTATTGTTTAATGAACTTTTCATACGTAATTTGATTAGGGATATCTGAATAAGGTAATAATTGATCAATTAGTTCTTCAACATCATTATTATATAAAGCATCCGAATTGATATTAAATTTTCCTGTTCCTTCTTTATGATTAACTGGAATTTTAACAACTTTTTCTGTTTTTGCCGGTATAACAATTGTATAATTCATTTTTCCAATTGCTTGTGTTATATTATTATCAAAATTTAGGAAAATATTAGTATGAGGTGTGGTTCATAACTTACTACTTATATCTATTTTAGGTTTTAATTGAGACAATAGGTCTACTCCTGTTAATCCATCATATTTACTACTAAATTTGAAAAGGTAAAATTTGTAATTTTCATTCACTTTAAATATGATGGTATATGGCTCCTTCGTTATGAAATGTGACACCATATGATGTTTGAATATTAAAATTTTCGTTGAAAATGCTATTCGGATAGCATCTTTTGCATACTTCTTGATTAATTATGCTACTATAACTACCAGTATCTATTGAAAATGCTGCATTTAATTGGGATACATATATGTATATATATATATATATATATATATATATATATATATATATATACATACAGGGTTTTCAACGGTAGGGGTTCGTATTGTTGGATTCTTGACAAAATTTTTCGATAAGTCTTGTAAGGGTTTTTTTTCAACTGTTTCTTAGATATCTTGATTTTTTCTAAAATTTTGAAAGATGTATCCCTATTTTCAACACTGCTTGTCTTATTTATTTTTGACTGATGGAAAGTGCTTCTGGAGTAGACAGAAGCATAAGAACTATACTTTTGAAATACTCATTGACAATTGATTTATTGCATACATGGTGTTCAAAATTTGATGAACTATTAAACAATTTTCAAAGTTGAAAAACTTTGTTAATTCAAATGTGACACCCTGTATATTATTGGATGAATAGATGCAGCATTTAATTATGCATCGTTTGGCTATAATATTACCTATACCTATTATCGACAATTTTCTTGTTAATTAATATTTTCTACTTTAATGAGATTTTTGACAGAAACTGAAATGTTTTTCAAAAATAAAATGAACTTAATTCAAACTACACAAATTTTATTTTATTAAAACAATGAAATAAAACAAGAAGATAATAAAATTGAGAGCATAATAACAAATGAAAAACATAAAACAATTATTTGAACATAACTAGAAAAAAAGTGATAAAAAAGATAAAATGAATCATTACAAATGTTCCACATGACCGCCAATTTGATTTAAGCATTTTATAACTCTATCATATACTCCTTGCGAAATAGATCGCCGAATTTCGTGTGGACACATACTATTGAATGCATTGTGAACACGATTTAGCAATTCCTCTCTAGTTTGAACTTGCCTAGAGTACACTAATTCTTTTATACGACCCCAGAGATAAAAGTCCAGGGGCGTCAAATCGGGTGATCTCGGTGGCCTGCTCCAAGGTCCTTGTGGGCCAATCCACCGATCTTCAAACATCAATGTCAACTGTTGGTGTACAGCAATAGTGGAATGTGCGGGAGCACCATCCAGCTTATACCATATCACCATAACAAATCCAAGGAGAATTTCAAGATATCTCGCCCCATTCAAATTTTTCATTGTACACTTGATATGCCACTCTATTATCCATAACTAAACAAAAAACGTTAAAACTAAATTGGAACTGGTGATTACGTTCTCTTGTTACATGAGGATTATCTTGTGCCCAGTAGTGATTATTTCGGCGATTGAAAATTCCTTCTCTACTGAATTTTGATTCATCGGTCCAAATAATGTTGTGAAGAAATCTCGGATATTCGGTCATTTGTACAAGAATAAATTCACAAAAGTTAACTCGTCACCAAGATGTAATCCTTGCACAGTTATTACCCAAAAAGGATGCATTTTATACTTCTTTAATTTTCTGTGGATTGATGTTTGTGAAATATCCAAATCCAGTGCAGCTGCTGTAATTGAAGTTCGTAGATAAGCGTGAAAATAAGCTAACACGTTCACCTCGTTAGCTTCATTATCTATTACTGGCTTTAAATGCGTTCGAGTTGCCCTTATACTTCCAGTTGCAATAAATCGAGCTTAAATTCTTGCAAATTTTCCAGGTGCCATTAAGGGTAGGTGTGGATACCGTTCGTTAAACAACCTGCATGTTCGCCTAACAATTCGTCCACATTCACCATGCGTGTAAACCAAATTTAATAAATCATTGTTAGAATATTCTTGAATACATTCCATTATAAACAGTATTTAAAAAAAAATACTTAAAAAATTACAAAATCACTTAAATTGTACTGATTTGACATTAAATCAACAACAATGTTTTAATGCGTGTCAAAATCGAAGCTCACTAGACAGCAGTTTTGGAATTTTATCGGATTTTATAAAAAATACGGAGTTCTACGAGTTATAAAATGCTTAAATCAAATTGGCGGTCATGTGGAACATTTGTAATGATTCATTTTATCTTTTTTATCACTTTTCTTCTAGTTATGTTCAAATAATCGTTTTATGTTTTTCATTTGTTATTATGCTCTCCATTTTGTTATCTTCTTGTTTTATTTCATTGTTTTAATAAAATAGAATTTGTTCAGTTTGAATTAAGTTCATTTTATTTTTGAAAAACGTTTCAGTTTCTGTCAAAAATCACATTAAAGTAGAAAATATTAATTAACAAGAAAATTGTCGATAATAGGTATAGGTAATGTTATAGCCAAACGATGCATAACTAAATGCTGCATCCATTCATCCAATAATATACAGGGTGTCACATTTGAATTAACAAAGTTTTTCAACTTTGAAAATTGTTTAATAGTTCATAAAATGTTGAACACCATGTATGCAATAAATCAATTGTCAATGAGTATTTCAAAAGTATAGTTCTTATTCTTCTGTCTACTCCAGAAGCACTTTCCATCAGTCAAAAATAAGTAAGACAAGCAGTGTTGAAAATAGGGTTACATCTTTCAAAATTTTTGAAAAAATCAAGATATCTAAGAAACAGTTGAAAAAAGGTATAGGAAACCCTTATAAGACATCCTAAAATTTTGTCAACAATCCAAAAATACAATAATATACAGGGTGTTCCATTTAAAATAAGGAAGTTAGTGGCGACTTCCGGTATAACCGGAAGTAACATGACCTTGAAAATATTTTAGAATGAAAGAGAATCTTAAATAACCCTTAAGTCCAAAAATTCAGATTTCTAAATTTTTTCTAACCACATAAACTTCTAACGAACGCCTACCGTGGAAAACCCTGTATATATATATATATATATATATATATATATATATATATATATATATATATATATATATTATAACGCTTTTACCTTCGGTGGACGGTTAGTTATTATCAAAGCGGTGAACTGCGGTTGGACTATCGCGATATAATCGGGTTACTCGAGCGCCAATCTAGGTAACTGGTTATATAGAGGCCTAGATTCCTCTTCGCGGAGAATTAAATGGGTAAAAGCGGTCCAAGTAGCGTCAGTGAAGACGTCGGCCTACCAGGGTTTCGGAAGATTTAAATCGGTGCCGGTATTTAAAACTTGTGTCGTTGTTGAGTCAGAAATGCGCGGTCTCGGTATTGTGACTCCAAAATAAATTCAATTACCAAAAAAATAAAACTCCTAATACGGAGGTCGGAAGCAAATGTTTTCAGTGTCGGATAAATAATAAAAAATATAAACCAAACTCTCGGTCACAGTAAAGAAATTAATTTTGTTATCGCGGGTAAGTGAAAAAAATTAAATTAATATGTCTCGGTACAAAAAACAATACTCGCAAAAAATTGGGTGGTCACGGTGTAAGGACTCAGCCTCTAATTTATTCGGGCAGCTGAAAAGGAAAAAAAAACACTATAGTGCTTGGCGATAGCACTTAATAAAATAATGTTTCGCCAACGGTGGCGGGAAAAGAATAATACCTAAATTCCTAAAATAAAAATATATATATATATATATATATAACTGCCAACGGCGACGGAAAACCAAAACTAAATTCGTAAAAGAAATATAAAATAAAAATGGTGTTTGTCTAAACAGGCTATAAAATAATAAACTAATTTACCCTTATACTCTGTTTTGAGACGGCGTATCGGTTTAATTAAAATAAATGTTATATTCTGAATTTTTATAATAAACAATAGATGATGATAAAATTGCTTATCACGGAATATTTGTATTCGTAATTTTAACTAAACTATACTAATATGGTTACAATAATTAACATGTGCGTTATTAATTGTACAGTAATAATAACAAGATTTACCTGTAATATAATTTAACGAAATTCTTAGAAAATTTCCGGTCACTATCAAAAACCAACTTGTGTATTACATTAATACTGCATCAATGACAACTGCAATAAAATATCACGTTTGTGAAATTGATAATGAAACACGTCTTTGAAACATGGAATATTTTGTTGTTAAATTGTAAACTATTATATTTAATGTTTAAAAATTTAATTTATGTAATATATGACAATCAGTTAATAAATTATTACATTTTACATTTCAATTAATAAAAGTATATGTATATTATCATATAAAATTTATTAAATCAATTAGTTTGAAAAATTTAATATACCAGGCGTTCAAATAAATCTGACCTAAAATTATATGGGAGATATGTAGGGACTGTTTTTTTTTTTATTAGGTGACAGATGACGGTTGGAAACGGTATTTTTTTGTAACGGAAATTTTGTTTCGTTACAATATTAAGAAATGTTTCTAATGTTATTTTCCATATTATTAGATAAGGTATTAATAATTTTTATTACAACAAACTACTGAAATTATACAAATACTATTATAATGCATATTTTTATTTTATTTTCAATACTATCAAGACAGATAAATGAAGTTATAAAAACGCTTGATAATAGATGGACGAGTCAGACCTCATATTAACTGTTAGTGAGTTCTCATTATAATTGTTTCTTAATGTTTAATAAAATATTATACGATATTTTAACAATAAACGTTTTAAACAATTAAAACATAATTGGCGCTGCGAACAGGATTGCCAACAACAATTGTATTTTAATACTTAATTGACAACCTACCACAACCACAAATCGTCCGGGAGTTCCTGCATCCGAGTTCAATTGCTTACCAAACTACGAAGGACTTCACCTACAAGAAGGACTTCACTTCAGTAAAAATCAGAACGCCGCTGCAACCCGACTTCCACTGGACAACCCGTTAGGCATTTCCACACGTGATGCTATTAACAAACTTTATTTTGTAAGTTCTTCTTACATTTTTCCTAATTTTTTATAAATACATGTGAATAAGTATTTTTTGAATGAGTCACGTAAAAGATAGATCCCCAATTGTACGGTTAAGTAATTCAAATTCAGGAAATATGGCCAATCTTACGGAAATTAATATGGCTAAAGAAATTGTTCCTCTATATGAAGGCGGAAGTAAAAATTTATCTCATTATTTACATCAATCAGAAAAATTTATGAATTTATACAAAAACACGGAAATTTGTTTCTCGAGATTAGTAGGTGCGGCTAGAGATACGTTAGTTGTTTCTAATTATAGTACATGGATACAAGTAGAAATGAAAATCTTTTAGAAAATGACTTAGTTACTTGTTATCAATATAGTAATGAAACATATCAGGATTATTATGAAAGAATTAGAACTAAATTACAACATTTACTAGAGCATATAAATATAACTGAAATTAAAGATGAATTAAAGAGATATAAAATAGAGATGTTTAACAATAAGCTTTAGACACTTATATGGTAGGTTTGATAGAACCATATAGGTCATTTATAATCTATAAAACAGTAACTTCATTAGGTGATTGTTTACTAAAACTTAAAGATTACGATAATTATAAACAACAGACTAATTTCATGAATTTTATGCGACAAAAAACACTGAACCGACAAATCTCACAAAAATCAATTAATCAAAAACCACTGTTATATAAAACACCTTTTCAACAATATTGCCAACATCCGAACACATTGCCTAATAACCCTAATCAGAAAATGATTTCGCCTCAACAAAGTGATACCAATAATTCAAACGTAAATCAGTTTCCTCGTGAACCTATTAGTTTTCAAACTAGACCAATACAGACTAGATATTCCACTAATTCTGAAGTATTTGGAATAAAACAAAGTTATAAACCAACACCTATGTCCACTTCTACTAGGAATACTAATAAACACTTCCAAAACAACACACGCAATAATTTTTTTAAACCCAATGGACCCAGAAATTTTATATTCGAAAAACTTTTTAATGTAGAATCTCCAAATTATGTAGATCCCCTTGATGATCATTCATCAAACTTTTTCGAAAATAATGATGAATTCGAAGATTTCCTACCAGAATGTTCCACTCACGACAATGAATTAAATGAAAATTTTCGTTTAAGAGCCTCGGAACAACAAACCTTGACTTAAATACCATAATAAGTAAACTCAAATTACCCTTTATTACTATTCCCGAATTTAACTTAAAACTTCTGATAGATAGTGGAGTCTCAAAACCCGCAAAAGAATTTTTTCAGAACTTTTATTTTTAAAAACTCTTTTCTGTAAAAAGTCTAATAAAAGTACATCAAATGACATTAATATATAGAGTTTCACGTACCAGAATGGCATGACAGATTTGATGCATTTCTTGGAAGTGAAGATCTCCGAAAATTAGGAGCAAATATTGATTACAATACTCAAATATTAGGGATAGGAAATGTTAAAATACCGTTTTCCTTTGAACTTAACCCTAAAAATTTTAAACTTTTTTAAACAAACAGTGCAAAATTTTATTGACATACCTGTAAATATTGAAGAAGGTTACGTAATTATCACTGAAATTAAACTAAATAACGTACACCTACCTGAATCGATAGCCTGCGCACATAACGGTGTCTGTAGAATCCCATTAGGGTCCGATACAACATTAGAAACTAATTTTATTCAACTCAATTGTTAACGTTGAAATAAAAGAAAAACCTCAAGAATATTTTTCTGATTTAGGCATACCTAATATAATTAGAACGCAACACTTAAATTTAGAAAAAAAAGCCGAAATTATAACACTTTGCAAAAAATATAAAGACATTTTCTATAGTAAGAACTGAGATCTAACATTTACTAATGCAATCAAACATAAAATCAGAACTATAGACACTGAAGTAGTATTTTCTAAATCTTATAATCTAAAAAATGAAATTCAAAATCAGATACAAAAATTATTAGACAATAAAATTATTCAGCCAAGTATATCACCATACAATTCCCCGATTTGGATCGTACTAAAAAAAATTGATGCTAGTGGTAAAAAAAATGGCATTTAGTAATAGATTACCGCAAATTAAAAGAAAAAAATAGGAGATAAATAGCCTTTGCCAAGAATAGAAGAAGTTTTAAAAAATTTAGGTAAATGTATGTACTTCTCTACCCTTGATTTAGCACAAGGTTTTCACCAGATAGAAATGGACAATGAATCCATAGAAAGAACCGCTTTTACTGTAAATAATGGGCATTATGAGTATGTCAGAATGCCTTTTGGATTAAAGAACGCCCCTAGTACCTTTCAAAGAGTCATGGATAACGTTTTAAGAGATTATTTACATAAATTTTGTTTCGTTTACACGGATGATGTAATTATCTTTTCAAATCCTTACATGATCATATTATTCATTTAATACAGATATTTCAAAAATTGCAACAGTACAATCTAAAGGTCCAGATCGATAAATCTGAATTTTAATGCAAAGAAGTGGCTTTTTTGGGTCACATTATTACTTCTGAAGGTATTAAACCTAATCCCTCGAAGACAATAGCAATTAAGGATTATCCAATTCCAGAAACAACTAAAGAAATTAAAGCCTTCTTAGGACTAATAGGCTATTATGGACGATTTATACAAAATTTTGCTAAAATAGTGCAACCTTTTACTAAATGTTTAAAGAAAGATTCAAAAATAGATACTAATAATGAAAATTATTTGCGAGCATTTCAACAATGTAAAGAATTACTGAGCAATTCCCCTGTATTAGCGTATCCAGATTTTGACAAACCTTTTCATATAACCACAGATGCCTCAAACGTTGCTATAGGAGGTGTGCTATCACAAAACAATAAACCTATTTCATTTTACTCTCGAACTTTAAATAGCGCTGAACGTAATTATTCAACAATAGAAAAAGAATTATTAGCAATAGTATAAAATACAAAACATTTTAGACCATACGTTTATAGAAAACAATTCATAATAGAAACCGATCATAAACCTTTAATTTGGCTTTCTTCATTAAAAACTTCCAACTCTCGTTTGATCAAATGTCGACGTAAGCTCGAAGAATTTGATTACAAAATTGAATACAAAAAAGGTGAATACAGTTGCAGACGCTCTTCTAGAATAGAATTAAATGTAAAAGAATCAAATGATGAACTCTCCTCTTTGTTTAATAATATTGATGAAGATCCAGAAATACCGAATGAATGCAAATTTATAGAAACCCCAAAGATTTTAACGCAGAAAAACAAAGATTCAGATATCACTCAACACACTGCACAAGAGAACCTCATATTCACCATGCCTATTTCCGAAAAACCAGTAAATTACATTATGAATAAAATTATCTTAAGATTAGGCTATCAATTTAATGTAAATCATGAAAAACCTTTTTCAAAAAATAACAATCAGAGAAGGATCAGAACTATAAGATTTAACTTGAATGTTTAAACAAATAATTAATCCTCAAACGTTGTATGGAATTTATTTCAAAGATAATGAATTAGAATCAAAATTTTTAACCATGACCCATCAATTATTTAATAATAACGTAAAATTCGTCAAAAGTAATATTTTAGTTAAAGATGTAGAAAATTCAGATACACAAAATAAAATTATAGAAGACTACCGTAATTGAAATCATTACGGAATAATAGAAACGTATAACCACCTCAAATTACATTATTATTTCCCTGATATGAAAACCAAAATCAATAAAATAATTAATGATTGCGAAAGTTGTTTAATTAATAAATATGATAGAAATTCGTATAAACTTCCACTCTCAGGGCCCTTGCTTGCTAAAAGAGATCTTGTACACATCGACACTTTTAGTTTTGAAGGAAATAAGTTCTTAACGATAATCGATCTATTTTCACGATATACTCAAGCTTATTTCATAACAGATAAGACAGGCATAACAATCCTAAATAAATTAAGACATTATTTTTCTCACCATAGCTACCCTAAAAAGATAGTATGTGATGAAGGCAAAGAGTTTAAAAACAAAGTATTTCAGGAACTTTTCCGAATAGAATTACACTTTAGAACCAATTATAACAGCAGCTCAAACTCGCCGAGTGAAAGAGTACATTCCACATTATTGGAAAAAATACGAGTACTAAAAAATCAAAAGAAAAATAGTGATTACGCTAAAAATATTATAACAGCAATAACTACATATAATCAATCAGTTCACTCCTCGACAGGTTACACTCCCTTTACATTATTATATGGACGCACATGAAATAGACTTTGATAAAACTATTTATCAATTATATAATCAAACAAGAAAAGATGAAATATTACCATTTTACGAGCAGTTATACAATAAACAATTAGAGAAAACCTCTCAAAGAATAAAAAGGGCTGATGAAAATGTAGAAGAACCCCCTATCGTGAATGAACCAGTAGCGTATTTCAACAGACAAAGAATACGAAAAACTGACCCGTATTATGGCAAAGTCCAAGTTACTTCCATAGATAACAATAAAGTTACAGGAGTAAGAAAAATTAAACGCACTAAAAGAAAATTTTATTTGCAGGATAGTCCTGATTGGCCAGATCCTGGGCCTTCAAACCCATATAGTTCCAAGTAATGGATATTTCAATGAAAACCTAGGTTTAGTAAGAACTTTAAATCATTATCATAAATTTTATTTTTATCTTAATATTAGCGAATTAGGAACAAGTTATTACAAAATTTTACAGGATATAGTAATTCTAGAATCAAAAAAGGATTTAAACCCAATAATACAAACTTAAATTAGTATGTTAAAAAAAAGTCTAGACTGATCAAAGACAAATTACAAAAATTCAAATATCGTCACCTTTCCAAGAGAGCCTTAATAAATGGTTTAGGTACAGCTATTAAATTCATAACAGGTAACCCTGATAATAATGATGTAATAGAAATTAATAAAAATTTAGACACTTTATTTAAAAACCAAGACAAAGTTATTAAACGAGTTAGTCAATATACTTCATTTGCTAATCATATAACCAAAAGATATTCTGATGATCAGAAAATACTTCAATACAGCAATGAAAAACTTGAACAACATTTTTGAAATTCAAATGAACGTACAATATAATAATCTTTTATGCACAAATATTTTAAATATTCTCCAGAAGATAGAGAGAACATTAACTTTAGCTTTTTCAGAGATAACCAATATAGAAATAGTTTCTCATAAGGAAATTCTCAAAATAATAAATCACTTAAAACTAATTTATACTAAAATTGAATTGATTGAATAAATACCGTACAAATTTTTAAAATATTAGAATTTTCAAGGTTCCAAATTGTATCTGTACAAGATACGATCACATGTATTTTATACATACCTATCCTAAACCCTCAACTTTACCAATATCATAGAATTTAACCTATACCCAATCTGCAAAATAAAGCTATGTAACCACCGTACCAGTAAAATAGAAATATAAATGAAGAAATATGGACGATGAAAAATGTCAATCCATAGAAAAACCCCAAGTTAGTGAGTGCATCTTAAACAACGCAATTCAATGTGCATACGCTATAGTGAATAATGACTGTAAATTTTTTTCTCAATTAAAAAACGGCAATATTCTAATCTCATGTAAAAACAGTGTTCATGTTGCAGAAGAGTGCAATGGAAAGATATTTTTCTGTAATTAACAATGTTTTATTATCTACAGACAATGAATGCAAATTAATAATTGAAAAACAAACATTTGTTAATACTTATAGTAATTTTAGTGTCAAACCAAACATTGAAATTAATAATTATAAACCAGATAAAATTGTAAACATAAAACAAAAACATTTAGACAATATGAGAGATCTTAAACAAGAAGCAAAATCATTAGAAAACAATATTGAAGTAAAACCTGTACATGTAGCTCATTTGTCAATGACCCGTATCTTATTTATAATTTTTATTATTATTAGCATTATTTGTATTTAGACATAAGATATTAAATTACATCACTGTCAAACGACAAGCAATTCCATTTGCATTAGAGGACTCAAAGAAACATCCAATGAACGAGGACGTTCTTTCATAAGGGAGGAGGAATTATATTATAGTAATAATGTATAAATATTGCATCATGTATTATTATTAAGAAATGTATCCAATGTTATCTTCCATATTATTAGATAAGGTATTAATAACTTTTATCACAACAAACTACTGAAATTATACAAATACTATTATCATGCATCGTTACTAAGAAATATGGGAAAAAATGAAGAAGAAATGAAGGGATAAAAACGCCTGATAATAGATAGACGAGTCAGATCTCATATTAACTGTTAGTGACTTCTCAGTATAATTGTTTCTTAATGTTTAATCAAATATTATACGATATTTTAAAAATAAACGTTTTAAAAATTAAAACATATATATATATATATATATATATATATATATATATATATATATATATATATATATATAATATATAGACACACACACGCACCGCACGCGCACGCCACGCACACGCACACGCACACGCACACGCACACGCACACGCACACGCACACGCACACGCACACGCACACGCACACGCACACACACACACACACACGCGCGCGCGCACACACAGGCTGTCTAGAATCTACCCACATTTAGTGACTATCTTTGTTATTTTGTTATTATAAGAGATACTGAGTCGGTTAAATTAGAAAAGTTGGGCAGAATTACATGATAATTCAAATACCGGTAAGAAAATTCAACATTCTAAGATATCTGAAAATAACTAAAAAATTTATTTAGTAATTATTTTTCGAGCTACAACCCAAACATACATTTTTTTAAATAGGTGGTTATGGAGTCATTCGATGGCTTATTTTTTTCTGATTTCAGAAATGTATAGCTTTTTATGTTTAGCATTATCAGTTAACTCACAATTTAAAAAAAATTGTAATTATAGTATTTGCTAAACAAATGCAATGTTTGCCGTGGTGTGATTACGTTTTATGTTTTAGTCGATTTTTCGAGAATGCGATTTTCAATTGTTTTTCTTTTTCCACCATCGTAATCAGCGTAAAAATACACACTATTTTGCTAATTTAACCGACTTCGTAGCTCCATTAATAAGAAAGTTAGCAATAGTGCAGACTTAACTTTGAAAACCCTGTATATATATATATATATATATATATATATATATATATATATATATATATACAGGTGGTCCGAATTTATCTCATAACTTCGAGGGCGTATTCTACTTTAAAAATAATATAAGTTTTCGATATAAACATATATCCAAAAATCCTTCGTTTCCCAGATACAGGGTGTCAAAGCTTTGTAAAATTTTTCGATTTTTTTTAATAGCTTCCACAGTCTTTCAGATATTGATTTGAAATTTGGTAAAGTTATTACCTTATCAAGAAGCATTAATTTGAGCATTTTAAATTTTTTTAAATTCTACAGGGTGGTCCATTTTTGGGGGTGTCGGTACCTTAATCCCACACAAACTTTTTTGTGGTACGCCCCTGGTGTATTTTGATTGCAGGTTTAGATTTCTTATTCAATTTAGAAAAAATTGTGTTTCTTGAGTTTTTTTCGTAAAGTGCACGATTTTCGAGATTTTTTAACTTTAATAAACGAAATTACAAACACCAATTATTTAATTAACTACAATAAATATGTACATACATATTATTTAAAATTCTATAAATTTTGTTCAAAATGAAATCCATTTGAATTAATGCACATTTGGCAACGATGATATGTTGAGTTTACAGCATCGGATAATTGATGTGGTCTATTGCATGTGAGACCCTACGCAATGACCATCAATTATCCGATGTACTAACATATCGTCGTTGCCAAATGCATAATCAAATGGATTTCATTTGAACAAAATTTATAAATTAAATAATATGTATGTACATTATTATTAATAAATAATTGGTTTGTTAAAAAAACCCAAGAAACACAATTTTTCTAAATTGAATAAGAAATCTAAATCTGCAATCAAAATACAGGCGTACCACAAAGTTTGGATACGACACTCCCAAATGGAACCTGTAGAATTTAAAATACTCAAATTAATGCTTCTTGATAAGGTAATAACTTTACCAAATTTCACATCAATATCTGAAAAACTGTGGAAGCTATTAAAACAAATCGAAAAATTTTGCAAAACTTTGACACCCTGTATTTTGAAACGAAGGATTTTGGATATATGTTTATATCGAAAACTTATATTATTAAAGTAGAATACGCCCTCGAAGTTATGAATATATATATATATATATATATATATATATATATATATATATATATATATATATATATATATATATATATATATATATATATATATATATATATATATATATATATATATATAATTAATTTGTTGTGGGGGGGGTTGTTTGTATCTACCAAGGGAAAATTTTCATTTGGTTTTAATTCCTGTTGTTTTTCAATTCTACTAGGTCGTGCAACGTATTCATTGTGCTGACTAGTAAATTTCTTTTCTTCGAAATTATGCAATTGATTTATGCGAGGTTTAGAAAAATTTGTATTCCTCGTGGAAATTGACATTGGTGTGGGGAAATTTGCATTTCGTGTAGAACTTGACGTTGATTCAGGTTGTGAAAAAGTTCTGTTTGAAGGTTGAAAACATTTCTAGGTTTAACTAACACTTGCTGGTTTGTGAAATATTCTATAGGTGCAATATTTCCTTTGGCTGGACATTTATCGGTTGTGACGGAAAGTTTACCATACCTTGAATTTAAGAATGAAGGGTTGTGAAAACTATTAGGTTTAAAATAATTATTTTGAGGTTTTAGGAAATTTGTTTTTGAGTGTAGTAAATTAGAATTGTTATTGCTATTGCTATTTTACTTTTGATAATGGATAAAATTCTCTTGCTCTAACACATATGAAATTGCCTGCTCTAATAAATCTGGGTTTCTTAATCGTATGATATCTTGTATACGACCTTGTAGACCCCTAATAAATGTTTTTAGTGCCAATTGATCATATTTTTTCATTTGAAATTGTTTTTCCGCGATGGTTAAATTTCCACACATTAATTTAGAAGCTATAGCACTACGACAATTCTGTATTTTTTGACCAAAAATTAAATATGATTAGTTTCTTTGTGGTTATTACTAACAAGTCTTGTTCTAGACAATCTAAATCCCTTTGATCACCAAAACTTAATCTTAACAACGATTTTAGTTCTATCCAATATCTAATTTCCGGACGACTACACACAACTACTAAAGCATGCCGGGTAAGCTTACTAGCTACGGCCCTTATTAAAAAACGATTTATTGGATCAGCTTCCGTCTCATTTTGGTAGGTTTTTATTAATTGTTCACAATGTTCAATGAAGATTTCTAAAGTTTTAGAATCTCCATCAAACTTATTCTCGAAGTTTAAGTTTTTTGATAGATGAATTATGTATCCAATATCAATATTGAATTCTTTTTCCTTCTCTGTGATAATTAATTAAGCACTTTATTTCCCAATTTTCTGAAAATTAGATTAAATCGTATTCATAGATTCAAATATTTTTTTAGTCACTTACTTAAACTAGGTGGGCTAGAAAGGATGACTCTTACCTAAAATATGGTTTTCTTTAATGTTTCTTGTTATAAAGCTGATAGTACAAACTCACGACAACAGTACTCGATGAAAGTTTTCTCAAGTTGCAATCTCCTTTTCTAATCCTGCCGACTGCGCCAGTTAAGTTCGTGGAATGAAATTTGAAGTTTTTTAAAACTAACAAAACTTTATTTTTACAAAAATACAACTGGTTTATTACAATACAAGTAATTAACTAACTTTATCTTAACATTAATTCGGCATTAAATAAACTTATTGTTTGCTTGTATTTTGGGATTAAACAAGATTAGACATTCATAGACCTGTTGGACATAAGCATGATAGCATGTTTTCATTAAAATATGTTTATTTAATATAATCTATTATTGGTAGGTAATCGGTATTTGCTATGATATTATTATGAGAATAAAATATTGTCTTTTACATTACATTACTTTACATTAAAGGTCACATGGTACATTTTTGAATACTTTCATTGGTTAAAATACAAAAACAAAATCGCAGAATAGGCAATCAAATCGGTGATAATTTTATCACCGCATGTTGACTGTCACATGATTTTAATGAATAAAATAGTTAACTGTCAAAGTGACAAATCGTTTAAAATTGTATACTTTAAAAAAATATATTTTCTATTAACGCTCATTATATTCTCTTACTAAATATAACACGCGTTATGATGACTAATAATCGATGATACCCCACTCGTTAAAACCTTTAGAAAATTTTCATCGGTTTTAACTCGACAATAATCATAACACTAATTATATTATCCCCGAGAATAAAATATTGTCCTTTGGAACATTAAAGGTGACTTCCGTAACTCGTGATAGAAAACCTGGTTATGAACAAGCTTTATATAAATTTTTTTTATTTATTTTCGAATATTTTCGAAATCAAAACAAAAACAGCCAATTCCTCTGACCAAATGAAACAAAAGAGTTACCATAAAAGTGATCCTGTATGTTGCAAACTAGAGGAGTTACAGAAATATGCCCAAGGAAATATTTGTGTTATAAACAATTCGTTGCCATGGATTTAAACAAAACAGGTCATGCAACAACATTCGTTAGATAGCTGAATGGTTAGGTCTGCTGGTTGGCAGTTGTCATCCCTGTAAAGTAGTGGGTTCGAATCCCGGCAGCGCACAGTATTTTTTTTTCGAAAACTGGCCAAACTGTGATGAAGAAACAAACAGGTGATGTTAAATATTAGATCCATTTCCTTGATATCAATGATTTGAACATTTCTTGTGGATTTGATTATCAAATCTTAAATAACTCTGTGTCATAATTCGAAAACTAGTGTGTTAATCTCCAACTTCATTTAAAGCTTACGGCATACAGAAGTCCGTTAGCCGGACTTAAAATGGGTCCCCGTAAAAGATTACTGTTATTAGAAGTTCGTCATAAAGTTTGAAAAAATCCTATTTTGAAATTAATTCAGGTCTTAACAATGGTGAATAATGAATTTGTTTCCAATCGATTAAAGATTCCGAAGGGAAATTTTGTAATCTTCAAATTTTTTCGTGGGCATATTTCTGTAACGCCTCTAGTTTGGAACATACAGGGTCATTTTTATGGTAACTTCGAAATCTAAAAAATTAAAAAACACTCTGTTATCTTGAAAACCGGTCATAGTAGACCCTACATTATTTTTTTTGCTTGATTTGGTAAGAGGAATCGGCTGTTTCCATTTTGACCATCGAGTGCGGGTCAGCCTGTATATATATATATATATATATATATATATATATATATATATATATATATATATATATATATATATATATATATATATATATATATATGTATATTTTTAGTTTTCCGCGGCTCCTGTATTTCCCCTTGGTTTCTCGGATATTGGACCACGTATTACTTTTAGTCTCCACGACGACGTTTCGACAGTCACCCTCAGGTCTGTAATTTTCGGCTTGTACTCCTTGTTGCTCGAACTGTACTGATGTCCGGTGTTGGTGGCTGCTTCTTATGTACTTCCTGCTTTCTCTTTTTGTGTGATTTCTCCTTTTCCGCTTCACTACTCTGTCCATCTACAAAAATGGTAGTTCGTAATAGAGAGAGTGTACCTCAAGTTTTCAAGTTTTAAGGAATGAAAGTGAGATCCCAACATAAATAATAATAACATCTCATCTCCCAAAATAACGTAAATAACCCATTAGTAGATAGTAGATAACCCATTTCAAATTTTGCTACTCCTTTTAGCGAACCTATATCTTCAAAAATTATTAACGTTTTTAGAAACGACCCAAACATTACGTTGGCACAATAATTATTAAAAAAATAAGTAACTTACATACTAAAATTAAAGATACGGTTGAATTGTTAAAACAGTCAGGAGTTGTATATTAGATATCCTGTAACGATTGCGAAACTTCTTATATTGTTCATACTTCTCGTGTACTTAAAGATACACTAAAATCTCACAAAAGTGATATAAAATTAAAAAAACTATCATGTTCATTGGCTGAGCGTGGAATATTTACAGGACATTTTCCAAATTCTACGTATATGCAGTATTTTGATAACGTATGGAACGTAGTTTGAATGTAAATGAAGTGAGTTTACACAAAAAAAAAATTGTTTGTGTATGTAGAATGTAAATTTGTGTAAATGATAAGCCACTGGAATTTAATGAAGTATTAGAAATCTTATGAAAGAATATTTTAATTTTGTAAAAAGGTTTTCATATTGAAAGCATTAAGTTTGGTTGAAAAATAATGTTTTGAGACAACTTTTACTGGGATGGCACTGGTAGGAAAGTACCAAATTGCTACTGTGTAGAAAAGAATTTTGATTAAAGAAATTGTTGTAGACGTAAGAGTGAGCAGGATTATGATATATTGATATTGTATTAATGTGCAGTAAGGAATTGGTATGCATATTTTTGTTTGTAGAAATTTTGTAATATTGTGCGATAATGGTAAATTTAATGCATGTCCAAGAATGACGTTGTTATAATGTGATTGAGTTGCTTAAATTGTGCGGGAAGAGAATTCGCCCACATGCACAATTTTCATAAAAATTGAGTTACGGTCTGAATAATGTACAAAGTGAATGTAATCGCAATTAGTGATTTCGGAGAGTTGTAAGTGAATTTAAATGTAAATTCAAGATGGCTACGCTTATTTTGCATCGTTTATATATATATATATATATATATATATATATATATAAATAGTTTAAGAGTGAATTGATAGGGGAGAGAGTGATTTCCTTTCAAGAAATTAATAATAAAAAGAAAGCCTGAAGTAACCCTTTAAGTAACTGAAGTAAAAGTTTGTAAATTTAGTTAAGTCATCATTGACATTGAATGAAGTATATGTGCACAATCGTTAGTAAAATAAAGTCGATTGTATTAAGGCAACTAATAATTTTTATACTTATGTAGAAACAGTTATTATATTAGACGTTTACGTTAAAGGCTAAACATTAAAGTAAAGAGCCCATGTGAAATACGCGACTAAATGACAGGCAACTGTGCTCGCGAGTGTACAAACCGAATGCATTGGCGGATACGGCTGTCTTCTATGCTTTGTGCCAATTGTAGTTGCAAATTTAAAGAGGATTACTGAATGCAGACCATATGTACTTCACCATATCTCGGATAGAGGATTAATTAACATAAATTATAAGAACTAGTTTTAGATTTTGTTTAACAGATGCAAGTACGATTATCTATATTAATGTGTTTAGTATATAGTTTTGGGAGAATCTTTAAGCTATAATAATTGGATTTTGTGGTGTTCTTTTGAAACCACGGTTCTGTACATATTAACAATTGCAAATTGGTCAATATCTATCCATTATTTAATTTAATTTTGTTGTTTATTTGTGTCAGCTGAGATAAGATTTTAGCATTAACCTGCGCAAATTTACTTAACGGGTTACATCTATTGATAATTGAAATTAAACTTGGAATATTTTGAGTTTAATGATCGATTTGAAATTACGTAATGATCGATTACAAAATTTTATTTGAACCATTTTTAATTGTTTGGCAGTCAGAGGAAAACGGACACTCATAATAGAGTAGTTTTATTAAGCATAAGTTACAGCTTTGAAGTATTAAAATTTAAACCTATTGATGAATATCTAAATACAATTTTTAAAGATAAAGTATTAATAAAATATAAAGATATTATTTGTGATGAAAACATCGACTGTTTTAAAAATTTTCAGAAACAAACGAATGTTTTGGTGATTAAAAATAATTAAACCGACCTTTTTTTTTGTTTTGATTCTTTTCTAACACAGAAACATAAATTTATAGATATACGCGGGATAATTAAAAAGTATTCAAATTAACGTTTCATGACTTGGAATTTTGATATGTACGGGGTATGTTCAATAAGTTTACATTAACCCGTGAAGAACAACAATTTTTTTAAGCTTTTCGATAAAGTTCTTTTCAAGTATGATTGACTTTAACTGATTAATGGTTTTACTGAGTAGACTGCAATCCTGTCCTCCACAGTCAGATAGGATTAATTTAACATCCAGCCTAAGACTATTTATTTTAGCAAAATTTAAGATTGTTGCGGCGCCTAGAGACAATTTTTCCCGGACTGAGCATTGTGAGTCGTAGATTTATGGTAAGTGTAAGGTGTTTGAAACTACCTTTCAATAATTTTACTCCTTATATCGACCCCGCCCATTTCCACTATAGCTGGCTTGGCAACCCGAATACTTCGGAGAGCTTGCACATTTTTAGAATCTTATGAGATATCCTTACATAAAAAATTCTTAATAAGAAAAATGACGATCATTGTCGGTCAAATGTAAATTCTTACCTTCTATCATTACATAACAATCATAATAGCCATAATACTTTACCAATATGATAATACCTTTCACTCAATTTCAATTACTTATAATTTAGATTAACTATTAAAAAAAATTGTTAAAGTTTTGCTTTACCTTGTATACTCTCACACTGATGGTCAAGATAGCCAATGTTTTACAAGTGTTGTAGATACCAACACGTGAATCAATTTTCAATTTTTTAAAATAATTTCTAAGTTTTTTATCCATTTCATTGAAAGCCACTTGCTTAATTAGCTTACTTAGTAGTAAGTTTGAATATTGTCATTTACAATAATCTTCTGCTATTATGTTTGTGGCACCTGATGAAGAAATAAAACTGTCTCGTAAGCTTGGTAAAACCAAAATGAGTTTTCTTTCGTAGTTTCCCAATAGATGACATCTCGGTTGTAACTCTGCTATCTAACTTATAGATTGATTTTCATTTCGCATTTATAGTTGACGGAGTATATCCGAAATTTATAAGTAAGGCTACCAAGAGGCACCCTTTACGTTATAGCACCATCCAAGCATACCACGTGCGTTGCAAGATCAACCAGGCGCGGTTATTTACGGTCCGCTTTTATGTTACTTTTCCTACCTGCTTAGCAAGTTCTTTGTACTCAATTGTTATTAGAAACAGTCCTTTGTTGAAAAAAATTCCTTCAAAATTTGTAATTTTGTCTTCTGTTGCGGAAAATTAAAGGCCACGCCACAATCAAATATTTCATAAACTGAGACATTTTCTTTAGATCTTGCAATTGAATTTATCGTTTGAAATATTAATTAAATTTATTCACTTACATAAACGTTGCAAGGTGTTTGTTAACATTTATAAAAACAATTGAAATTTTTTTTAACCAATTAAAACCTGTAACGTGCAAAAATCGATATCGAATCTTTTCGTATGGACTTTATAATTTTCCGTAAGTACAAAGTACAAAGAATTATCTTTGGATTGAAAATTTAGGATTGTTAGTTAATGTTTTACTCATTACTTATTTCACTACTATAATTGTCTAAATTTTTCTGTATTTACTGCATTTACTATTTACTTTACAAACCATAATAGTTAAATTTCTCTGTCCCTACCGTATTTAAAATTCACTCTAGTAGTCTCAAAGCCGTTTACTTAAAGGAATCTGTTGCTTTGCTAAATTACCGCTAGATGGTGGTACCATTAAATAACTACATCTTACAAAAATTCTTTTATTTAAATAAATACATATATAAAATTTTATTTGATAACGATGACTTTGATAAAAATTTTATGATTATTGCGTAGTTTGCCATCTTAGTTGAAGCTGAAGTATTCTTAAGAAATTCTCTTTTTCTGGTTAAATCGACGTCATAGTCGGCTCTATAAGAGAAATTTTCGTATATTACGTATCTCTACGTATTGTGAGAGATACCAAGAACGCAATTTTGCAGGTATATAAGAATCTTGTTCACATGGGGTAAGCCACCTACATTTCTTCAATCCATTCATAATTTTAAATTTGTTCTAGTGTCGATATACCAAACAAAATTATTTCATCATTATTCGGACAACTGAAAGTTAATTATCGTTTAACGAACATCAATCACCTAGAGCTCGCCTTCGATCTAAAGAGGTAAACAACGTTATATGAATAAATTGCGATTATCTATCTTACCTTATTTTTAGCTCCTTTGAGTATTCTTTGACTATCCGTTGTGCATCTTGTGGATATACGTCGTGTATCCTTCGTTTCGCTGTTAATCTTGCTACGATTTTCTCTTCGCTTGAACTACTTGTATATAGCTAGTAGCTGTGCATAACTTACTTTTGTCTCATTACCGTTGATGTTACATTTACCTGTATGCTGTGCAGAATCTAACGCTTTACTTTCCTCACAAGATTTACCTTGCTTCTCCACAATTATAGTTAGTAGGGAATTATAATTATTATAGGGGAATTCATTCTGCACATATTTGTGTTAAACAAAGGCAAGTTTGATTTGGAACATTTCGGAAATTACAAATTTTATTAGTTATATGTACATTTTCCTTTTCAGGTGATTCAAAGATCTTTCAAGAAAGCAGAGGGGGGAAGAATAAATTCGTTTCAAAATTTAAGCAGTTTTACTTTTTTTTCTTCCAGTTAATAGAAAGCAACTGGCCCCCTCTCTCTCTAATTCTTGCTACCTTTTGTTTATATTCGAATTTTTTTATTTTTGTGGAAAAACTAATTTATTAAATTGATTATTATACCCAATACAATCTGACATATAGCCCTTTTGGGAAAATTTATCCGTCCAATTGATTATTTGGAAATAAACTACTTTTACCGGCAAAAGTGTTTATTCTATTGTCTCTTTTTTCTTTTTTCCTCGTTCTCGCCAGTTTCAAGCTTTACAGTATTTCTCACACGAAATATTAATGTACCTTTTCTTTAAAGCTTGTGGGGCTCTTTTTCTTGTCCGTTCTCCGTATCTTTCTGACTACAACTTTTGTTTCTGCTTTCCAACTAACTTAACTATCTACTTCGTTTTTATCAATGCTTCAAAACACCCAAGCTATCCAAGTGGTCTGCAGTCACTTGACCGTTTGACTGAGCTACTAGCCGAGCTGACTCACACATTTATATTTATGTGACGTAGGTTAGACACGTGACATAAATTTCTGGCAACCAACGTTCTGGCCTCGAGTTTTGCAGTATGATAAAATTTTGGCTTAATTTAGAAATTTTCTTTTTACTTAATATAAAAATTTGGCACCAAACTCCAAACAGATTTTGATCTTTGATCTATTACTTTGTTTTACCTCTGAGTTTCTTCTTCTTTTATAAAGATGGCTGTCACTTTTCGTTTTGATCTAAACCGTCTTATGAAGGCTGAACTAACGTATTAATTACTGTCAACGAGTCCAGATTGTAATGTCAATGCCGAGTCCTTACGTAAATCGCTACGTAGCGCGAAACCACTTGATGCTAATTTATCCTTTACTATGACTTCGTATCATATTACATTCGCGGAGGATGAAATTGCTTTAAAAGCTGCTATTAGGAAACTTTACACTGGCATCGACTCTTTACTAGGGATTGCACTTCGTAAATTCGTATGAGTGCGCTACTGTTTCATGCGCAAAGGCGATGAAAATTAATGATAACTAATTCGGAAACGGAATCACTCAAAATAATTTCTGGTCGAACTACAAAATTTTAAATCTTACATTGAACAAAAAGTTAAAACGAGTAAACGTATCACCTATTTCACCTATTATGAGTTGGTTTCTTCACCAATAACTGGTCATTCTCCGGCTCATGACAAATCGAAACCAATGGAAGTAGAACCACGTTTGTGATGCTGATGTGCCTCAGGGTACTTCATCTTCTACTTTTACACCTTCCCTCAGTGACTTTTCAATTACTAAATTAGGTCTATGATTATACTTCTTCTTTATTTGACTTTCTGGAGCGTGTTGAAGAGTTAAGTGCTTCTCACTGTTTAACGCATAAATTTTTGTTCTTGGTTATCCGTGAATTACTAAAGGGAAAAGCTCTATTACTATATCGTGCTCATAGACACGAATTATCTCCGTATAAAGATGTAGTCACTTTACTTAAAACGGAATTTCTACCGTTAGATTATGATGAACGGTTACTGGATGAGATTAAGTCTATAACTATGATTCTTCGGAAACCATAGGTGTTTATGTAGCTGCTATGCAGAGTATTTTTCAGCGACTTTCTGTTCCACTGTCTGATCATAAACAGTTATGTTTGCTGTAACACCATTTTACCAAACTGATGTGTCTTCGCTTTCCCAATTAACAGTCCTAGGGAAAAAGATCGAACAAAATAAATACTTTATTGAATCTTTTAAACCACCTTCAAAGAAATCCTCTCAACTACTTGAACCTAGTTTAACTTATGTCGATTCAACGCCTGACTCTTCTAATCCTTTTACTTCTTCTCGACCACCATCGAGAAAACCAATTACATACCTTCAAATACTGTTACTCTTCGCTGCTGGAATGGCACTGGGAGTGGACATACTTGACCGCGTTCTTGATTATTTCTTTGCTAGTGTCCGTAATGATGAACGACCTAAGTTAATGTAAAAATTTTTGGTTATACTTTTCAGGGTCTTTTTGATTTCGGGGCTTCTCGTAATAATCTAGAAAATTCGGATTGTCTAATATTACAACGATTTGGTCAAGCTTTACCCGGGGGTTCCTTTCCTGCATGTACTCTTGCAAATGGTAACACTTTCAATATTCTAGGTCAACTTACTTTACCAATAACTGTAGAATCCAAAACAATTTTTTAGAAGCACTAGAGGTGCCTGAAGTACCTCATATATTAATTTTGGGTATAGATTTCTGGAAAGCGGTAAATTATATCCCTGATCTTCAAAATGGATAGTGGGCATACCTGTACAGCATCTATTCCTTCACACCACCTAAGTTCTTTCTCTAAAAACCTTGCTGGATCAATCTTTTCGAAATTCTCCTACTTTGGGATGTACTACTCTAGTACACCACGAAATTAGAACTAATGCTGAACCAATCAAACAGCGATAGTATCCACTTTCTCCTGCTTTACAACAAGTAGCTAACGCCGAATTAGTAAATAAGGTCCAATTAGGCGTAGTAGAACCTTCTAACAGTCCTTTGTCTAGCCCAATTTCCTTGGTTAAAAATAAGGATAACTCCTATCGTTTTTTGTTGACTTTCGTAAAGTTAATGCTGTAACGGAAAAGGGTGAAACTTAGAACCGTACTGTTTTGTTTATCTTAACGATATTGTTTCGGCTACACCAACTTTCGAAACACACTTGGTAGTTTTAGAAACAATATTTCAACGTCCGTCTTCTGCAGGTCTCACTTTGGGACAGGACAAATGTAATTTCTTCCGTTCTGGACTAAAACACTTAGGGTATGTAGTCAATAAAGATGGACTCTTAGTAGATCCGGATAAAGTATCTGCAGTTTAGTCTAAAACTATTCCGACAAATGTTTCAGACGAACGTCGCTTAGTCGGTATGGAGGGATGGTATCGTCGTTTTATACCCAATTTCTTTTCTGTTATCAAACCTTTCACTTCTCTTACTAAAAAGAATACTCAGTTTTTCAGGTCTTCTGAATGTGAAAAGGCATTTACTTCCTTAAAGGAATGTTTAGTGTCCCCTCATATCCTTTCTTGTTTTGATTTCTCGCAACCGTTTGTTATCCAAACGGAGGCGTCTGACTTTGGTATCGGTGCGGTGTTATGTCAACAACTTCCTACTGGGGAAAAAGTGATAGTTACATTAGCCAATCATTATCCAAGGCTGAAGGTCATTATTCTACCTCTGAAAAAGGGTGTGTGGCTGTAATGTGGGCCATTGTGAAGCTTCGTCCCTATATTAAGGGTTCTCATTTTACTGTTATTACTGATCATCATTCGCTAATTTGGCTGAATAAACTGCAAAATCTTACTGGACGTCTCTGTCGATGGGAGATTCGCTTATAACACCATTTCTCTATCATCCATCGTAAAGGAAAAAATCACATTGTACTTGATCCGTTCTTAAAATGGACTGTAGTACTGCTACTTCTTCGACTTCTCAAGTTACTTTACCTGTCCATGGTAAATGGTTTCTAAAGACGATTGTTCGTGTCTCTAAATTTCCTAGAAAATTTGGTTCTTGGTTCTTAAAGGACGGTTTTCTTTATAAACGCTCCAAATTTTCTTCCTCTGATTCTTCTTTAAATGATTGGAAAATAATCGTTCCTAACGAACAGCGCAAACGAATTCTCTTCGAAAATCATAATCTTCCAACAACTGGTCACTTTGGAGTTACAAAAACTATTACTAGGATTGCTGTGCATTATTACTGGACTGCACTTCGTGCAGATGTCGTTCGCTATATTCGTCCGTGTGCTGACGGTCCTTCTACTAGATCCTCCAGAAAACATTCTTTCGTTTTAGTTGTGGTTAATTGCTTTACCAAATTCGCTTGTTTGTTTCCCTTACGTTATGCTGCCGCTTCTACTGTTTGTCAAGTCGTGGAAGACAACATTTTTCTTATGTGCAGTACTCCACAGTACATCACTAGTGATAATGGTGTACAGTTTCGCAGTAAACAATTTACTAAATTATGTTCCGATTATCGAACTACTATTCTTACTATTCCCTTTACGGGAATAGTAAGTTATCCTCCACATTGGGTTTTCAACCACCTCCACTCTAATTTGTCCAAAAAAACTTAAATATACCACTCAGCGCATACACGAAGTCTAACTTGAAAATCAACGGAAGGATTTCCTTATAGCAATCCTGTTTCTACTCGAAATCTTATCTGAGAAATTTGATATTTATTGAATTGGAATTTTCATTCAAAACAGCCTTTAATGCTATGTACCTAAAGTCAATTTCTTTATGTTAAAGTCAAACTCTTATCAATAGAAATGGTGCCTGTCTGGCGGCTAACTAGATCTTTTACAAAAGATGTACCTTACAATGTAATATCTGAATACGTTCTTTAACCAAATTAAAATACGAAATTTATTTCTACTTACAAATACACCAATATAAAAAATAACGAGAACATTTATTCTAACAAAAACTAATCTAACAATACTCTATTTGTCACCTGTGAATAAAACGTGATTCTACAAATAAAAATTCCCATTCATAAATATCTTCAAACCCAAAAAAAGGTAATCAAATAAAAACTCGCAAAAATTTACACTCTTTTAACTCGAAATTAAAAAAAAAATTGAACAAAACCAACTTATCTACAGGGTGATCCTTTAAAATTTACCAACAGGGTGACAATTCTCTTCGCTTATACTCCCCAGTTTGTCTACAATGTCTCATATTACGATAAATCGTGGATTTTTATTTTCGTAACACATCGGCAACATAAGACTAATATCTACCATTTTCAATCAACGGTACGCCGCTCGCCATATCACTCATGTTGGATTTTAACAATAAATATTTTGAGTGTGACTTTTGCTTCACTTTGACAATAGCCGATGACATAAACAAAACAGACCTCCCTAACAACTCATAAAATGTATAAATAAAAAAAATGGAAATGCTCAGAAAGATCAATCTTTAATCTGGAATTATCAAATTTTCATTTGTTCACTCTACAGAGTGTCTCAAAAATTACCAAAGAAACATTACTTTCTTTTCAGCTCTGTATATCAGATTTCGACCAATTGCTTAAAATTAGCAATAATTCTAACGATTAGAAAAATTATCAAAATCGAGTTAAGGGTTCAAGAGAAAATTGAAGTCAAACTTAGTGTAAATTTTGCCAATTTCCCTAATTTTAGCGGTGTGTTTATATCCTATATATGATTATTGGTAGCGCAAATACAATAATTACGTTTCTTTTGGTTTCGAACTGGTCTCAATTACTTCAAGCAACGTAGTGAACTCTGTTAAAAATTTCAATAAGGGTTGTTATATCACCAGTACTTTTTGTCATTACGGTACTTGTTTTAGACATGTATCCTTCATTACTAAGAGAACAACATACTTACTACACTAGCGTAGTAGCGCACTTTTACGAATTTTCCGGTTTTACTACATTTGAAATAGCGCTGACCTTTGAAACTGTTAGGATATGCAAAATTATGTTGCTGAACAATTATATCATTGCCATATTTTATCTAACTGCTATGTAAATTAAGTTTCACGCTTAATATAACCTCAATCAATGATATGTTATTTCATGCAAGATAATGTATTTTGAGGTTGCTAAACTTTCGCCAACATGGGAATGACACAAAATTACAAATGTTGTTAAGTAACAATAGGGTTACCACCTTTTTCATAAGTGCTTTGTAAATTAGGTTTCTCACAGTTGAACGTTTCTTGATAATTGTCAATGACACCTATTCCAAGATGATAGCGATACTGTTGCCAATGGTACGTTGTACACCAAAATATGTATTACTTGTATTACTGTAGAACACTGTTTTTGTTAACTAATATTTCATTTTTTTTCTTTAAAGGGAATAAAACTTTCAGGTTCATGGCATAATTTTCCCTTTTATAACTAGGTAGTAAATTTTTACTACCGCATGTACAGGGTGGTTCATTTTCGATGTTTTCTTATGGGAAGTACCCTTTCTATTACAGATAGACAAAAAGTAATATGGGGTCCTTGTGCTTGATTATGGTGTTAATTAAGATCCAATAGTCATAATCAAGACATCTCTGATGGTTATTACGCAATTAGCTAAAATTGAGAAAATGGCGATTTTGAAAACTTGAAAAACTTTTTTATTTCTAAATGTATTGACAAACTGTAAAAACATTCTTAAGGCACTTTTTAAGTAGAATCCGAAGGTGATAAGAGTGTGGCATCGGAATTATATTTACAAAGTTTTCCTGAAAGGCAGCAGCCAAATAAAAATATTTTTGAACGGTATAGTTAATAGAAATTAAAATTTTTGCTAGCTCAAAACAACATCTTAATTAATTTTAGGTTACAGAAAAATTTAATTGAATTCGGTGCTTTTAAAAATCCCAGGTCAAAAACTTTCTTTAAACGAAATTCAATGGTCGTCTTAGGACAAGTCGAAGCAGAGCCAACAACTTCATCTAAACAAATGGTTAATCTAGGCATGTCTCGAAGCAAAGCCCTTCGAATTTTAATGAAACACAAATACCATTGCTATAGATTTCGAGAAGAACATTTTAGACTATAGACGTCAAAAGGCGGCATACTGAGTTTTGTAACTGGTATGTAAGTCAGTGCCAATATATACCTAATCTTTCAAACTCTATTGCATGGTCAAAAGAGGCGCATATCAGTAGTGATGGTATTTTTAATAATCACAATTTACCTTACTGGGCAGATACTAACGCTCATGTCAGTATTGTCCGCAGGAGGCAAGTGAAATTTGGAATAAATATAAAAATAAATAAATAAATATAAAAATAAAAATAAAACGGCCGTTTTTATTATCACATGTATGAAGGAGCATTAAACTCAATGAAACATCTCGATATTCTACGAATTCATTTGGAGGGATTTCTAGCGAGTATTCTTATACTACAATATTGTAATGTCATATTTCAGCAATACGGAGCTCCCGCACATAATTCCCGAGTAGTTAGTGACTACTAGAATTTACGTTAGCTGGATGGGAACGACAGCACCAATTTTGCGGCGTGCTTGTTCGAATTTGTCATCTTCCATGCAGCTTAATACTGTTTCATTTGTTAAAGATCTAATTATTATTCTTTACTAAAGTTAGATCTCATAGTTGTCTTTATACGTTTATAAAACTGTTATATTAATACCACGCTTATGTTTGCGTTTTCCACTTTTTCATATTAATTTGTTCTAACATCTGAAACAATTCTTAACGATATTACTGCTTACTTAGGACGACAACTGTCATCGTTATTGAATTTTAATCGTGTGTAATAATGGTCAAAGTTTACATTTTCTCATTTCACTTCTATATATTCTTTGTTCGCAGTTAATTCTTTAAACGTCCCTTATTTTTATTTTATAATTAGGTGACCATTTATGTAAAAATGAAACACAGGGCATGGACGCATCAGACGAAGAGTCTGAGGAGTTCCAACTAGTCCTCAGTAACGGGAAGGAGAGGGAAAAATTTCTTTTAAATAGATACAAAATTATGAATTTATCTTCTCATAATGCAATAGTGTCAAAAAAAAAATAAAACAGTCCATTTTACTTTGGTCCTTAAAAGTACATAGTTAATAAAGTAGGGATCGAAACGTTACTCATTTGTATATTTTTCCACTGTAAAATATCTGAGCGATCCTGGAGATACTTAGAAAATTCAAACCTATTCATTTCAAAATTATGTTTTGCCATTAAAAGTCCTTCTGAAGTTCTTACAGTGAGGTTCATTTTTTCGCTGGTTCAAATTTTATTCATATTAGAAAAATCCTTTTCGTGGCAGCGTTTGATCCCTGTAAACACATGCACATTTCAAAAATTTTTATTTCAAATAGTCATTAGAAACAGAAACTTCTTTTCGCTATTTTATTTTTTGATTGTATGTATTTACTTTACCTACTTTATCTTTATTTACTTATTTTTACAAATATTGCAAAGTAATTGTGTTCTAGATTTATGTTATTTACATTATCTCCTTTCCTTACTTATCCTACACTTTATTTTTCCCTCTTGTCGCCTCTCCCCTTAACTGTCTTCTTTTCCATATTTCTTCCGCTCTCCTTCTTTTTCCTCTAGTATTTCTTCTGCCGTCCTTTCCATTTCCTTTAACTCCCGGCATTCTTTCAACATATGGTTGGTCGTCGCCACCTCTTCTCCGCACAACCTACATTTCCTATCTTCGCCCTTTCTCCAATATATGTTTCCCCTCTCTGCATTTCCAGGTCTAAATATCGCAGTCATTTTTTTTCTTTCCCTCCTCCTTTTCCCGGTATCCGTTCTCCTTAATGTTCCTATAGCTCACATTATATTTTCCTTCTTCCACCTTCGTCTATCTTTCCTGCTTTTGCACATTCCTGTCCCTTCTCATTATGTTCTCTCTCACGGTCACTCCTACCCTTCTTAGTCTCCACGTTTTTTTTCACATAGCCGTTTCTATCATAACATTCTTTTCTGGCTTCTTGTCCATATTTTATTCTTCCTTCTTTTATTTCTTTGCAGCACTCTTGTAATATTTTGCACTAGGTTCTTCTACTTCTTTCCTCTTATTACTCTTATTTTTCTTCTTGTACCTCCTCTCTAATAAAGTATCCGTTTCTCTTTCCACTCCCAGTACCCACATCCAGTATTTTGCTTGCAGTCCCTCTATCTCTTTATACTCTTTCTTTTTATTAGTTTCTCAAATAATAGTTTTCTTTTCGGTAAGTCCATTCCCTTACACTCCACACTTGCCCTATTAATTTGTTTCCTTTTCACATACGTTATTTTATATGTTCTCTCATCGTGTACCCCAAGTATGTGAATTACTTTACCTGCTGTATCTCTTATTCTCTCCATTTCCTCTCTTCATTTTTCCTTTTCCCTCCCCCTTTTCTCGATACCATTACCTTAGCTTTGTTCCCATTAAATTCCAGATCTTTTCTTTTCAAATACCTGCCCATCATTTTTAATAGCCTTTGCTATTAGCTGGCATCTGAGTATGCCAGCGACCACACTTTCCTGTTCTCCACCGCCAGGCCTCATTCTTATTGCCCCATTAATCTCTCCTCTAGGTCTCGTGTGTATACAGCGAACAGGTTTGTGCGCAGTGGGTTTCCCTGCCTCAGTCCCTTCCTTGTTACAAATCCTTTACTTAGATCCCCATTCACCCTCAGCCTGTTCCTCATTTCTCGTATATTTCTTCCATCTTTTCTATTAGCCTTTCCTTTATCTTTTTTTCAGCTTTTGCCTGTTCACTCTATCAAAAGCCGCTACTAGGACTACGAATACCGGTACCAATTTTCCCTTTTGTTTTCTAGCTCCTTGTTTGCCATGTGTTTCAGAATCTACATATTACCTATCGTTCTTCTTCCTTTCCTGAATCCTGCTTGTCCATCTGGTAACAAATTATTTTCTTCTGTTTCCTTCTTTAGCGTTTTGTTCAGTACGGTCGCGTATATTTTGTAGGCCGTGTTTAGCAATGTGATTCCTCTATAATTTGTCACTTGCTTTTTGTCTTTTTATGCACTGGGTATATATGTCCTTTGCTCCACCTCTCCGGGAATCGTCCTCCTCCCATATTTAGTTTATTATTTCCGTGATCTTCTTTGCTGCCTTTTCTCCTCCACATAACCACTCCTCACCTTGTGTTTCATCTTCTCCTACAGCTTTACCTTTTTTCACCTTCTGTATTCCCTGTTTTACTTCCTCTTCTTCTACTACGTTCCCGTTTGTGTCCATCTCCTCCTCTTTTCTTTTTTAAATGTTTCCATATGTCATCTTCCGTTTTTATATCTTTAATCAGTTCCTCCTGTTTCTTTTTGATCCTTCCTTTTTTCTCTCGCATGTTTTCTTGTGTGTCTTCACTGCTTCTTTATATCCTTCTTTTTCTGCTTTCCCTTTTTCCCTTAATGTTCTTGTTGCCTTCCTCTTGGCCTTCTTGCATTCTCGGTTCCAACATATCTTCCAACCAGTTTTCTCCCCCTTCAATTTTTTGAACTTGACTTTCTCCGTTGCTTCCTCTATTTTCTCTCATTTCTTCTACACTTTCTTGTACTCTTTTACGTTCCCACATTGTTTTTCCCATTTTCTCTTTGTGCCTCTTTATACTCTCTCCTGTCCACATCTTCTTGGTTATGAATTCCTCCTCTTTTAGCATCTCCTCTCATTCTCTTTCTTCCATTATCAGTTCCAAATGCTGGTGGTCCGATTCGACTCTCTCCCCTACCGTAAATGTCTCCACCTCTTCCTCAGCCGCTACATTCGTTATAACATAATCTATTATTGATATTCCCCTTGCTCCTATGTACGTGTACTCCCCCTCTCTCTTTCTTCTCTATTCCCATTCATTATTCCACACCCCTTTGTTGCACACTTCTAACGGGTTTTTTTCCTTCCATGTTTAACACGTTATCCTTTGTCTGTCTTTTTCCATCCCTCTCTTTTCTTCTATTCCTCCCTCTTCCCCTATTCTCGCATTCAAATTCCCTGCAATTATTATCATACCTTCCCCCCTCTCTCTTCTATGGTCTCCACTAAGTTTTCCCTTGCCTCTTTCATCTTTATACTGTATACCGTAGCTAACTTTATTTTTACTTTTCCCCACTGTATGTTCCTTTCTACAACACCTCTTCTTTTCTATACCTTCTCTTCTTCTTTTTCCAACCATTTTCTTTTTATTTCCACTATTATACTCCCCTTTTCCCTTCCCTTTCTGTTGTTCCTTTCCGCGTACTGCACCATCCATGAGTATTTGTTGTCATTTCTCTGTTTCACTACTTCCGTTATTTTTCTTCCAGCCATGCCTCTTACATTCTCACTACGTCCTGCTCCCAAACGTACTCCCAGAAATCTTGGTCTTTATTCTTTAATCTCGCCACATTCCAGAACAGTATCTTTAGTTCGTTCTTCCTGTATTATTTCCTTACTTTTGCTTTCTTCGCTTTGTTGTTCTTTTCCATTTCGTTTACTCGCTTTTCCGTTACTTTGCCGATTCGTTGTCCTCCTTGTCCCTTTCTCTCTCCCCTCTTCTTTTGGTTTTTGGCCTTTGTTTGTCCCTCCTCTCTCCCCTTTCTTTGCTTAACTTCCTCGTTCTTTCATTCAATACGTATCCTTCTCTATCTATCTCCATTTTTATATCCTATCCATACCTTTCTTCCCTCCGCTCTTCTATCCGCCGCTTTGCTCCTTATTTCTGTTTGTACTCTACTTTCTGCTCTTGTTAGGTCGTGGTCTTTATAAATTCCTGTATCCCTCAGTTTTCTCTTCTCTGCCATAATCTTCTGCTTCTCCTCCCAACTCTGCATTTCCGCCACCACCATCTCATTTTCCCTTTCTCTGTTTATCACCACCACTTTACTAAATTCTACTCTTACATTTAGTGTTTCTTCCATCATCCATTATAATTCTTTATGAGGTTCCTTGCTTCTCCGCCCCTTTTACGATGTTGTTCTTCCTTTTCCTTCTCTCCTCATCGTTTACTTTTTTTCTAGTTTTTCTGTTCTCTCTATCAATTCTTGTTTTCCCCCTTCATTTCATTTGTTCTTTCATTCCTTTAATGGCCTTCCTTATTCCCTTCATATTTTCTTTCATGAGTTGCCTCATCTCCCGCATTAATTGCTTTATTTCCTCCATTCCTTTCTCTTTTTGATTTCAACTGTTACGCTGTTCCTACCTTTATCTTCCCCTGTCTTGTTTGTATCTGGTGATCTTATTGTTTTCTTCCCTTTTCCAAGTACTCTTTGCTTTTCCGCCTCCTCTTCTTCCCTCTCTCTTTTGTTCATTCCTTCTTTCCCTTGACCTTATATATGGCTTTTCCTTCCACGTTTATTTCGCCCCTAATGCCTGAATTTAATATTACTTCTAATTAAATAAAACTACGCTCAATAATTTATGTCGTAATTATATTTTCTTAAATGTTTGTTTACAAACATGCCTAAATACATTTCCTATATTGTAATCGGTTTGTTTACGTTTTGTAATATAATAAACGATAGGAGGTACAGGTCAAAGGTGTGATATGATATGATTGATTGTTTGTGTATTTGTATATTTTAATGACAGGATTTCATCAGAAAGTTGGAGTCATTTATATGGATGTAAGGGTGTTGTTTTGAAAAACATTTAATGAGTTTTCAACATTTGACCACATAGGTTCCTTTTTAACAATATCTAATGAAACGCTGACGAATCTTTAAACTGTAGCGTCCATTTATCTAAATAGGCTATACAAGTAATATAAAACATGGTCATTGGCGTTTTAAATTGAGTTACGCCTAGGACTGGACCTTCATTTACCAAAGCTACTAGCATAGTATTAACTTGATTTGGCAAAAAGACTTTAATTTTACGTTGTATTTATTTGATGTTTTGAATATATACTTCTACCATTGAAGATTTTCCAGATTCCACTTGCACTACACGTTTATGAAATGTACAACATTTTTCTTGAGTTACTGTTCCTCCAAAATTGGAATTTGTATTGTCAGCACAAATTGCCATAATGTTGTTGTTAATTCGTATTTGTCATCCGTTTAAATAATGGAAGGTTTTACTTGAATGCTCTTGTTTTTTATAAAATATCTATTGAACATATTTTTACGCTCCCGTGATCTGAACAAACGGTATAGATTGTAATGAGATTGATTGTTCGAAGGTCATTTTGTATGGAACTTAATGATTACTTTTGTAAAATGTTACATACAATACTTACAGATTTGGTTCTAGTACATGCAAATTTTTGTTGGAAGCAACTCTCTGTTAGCTTACCTAGTGCAATCTATAGAAGGAAAAGATTGATTGTGGATCACGTTGTTGTATGACCGATTATAATTCATCGCATCTAGCTTTTGTTCTTCATTTCCGAATAAAAGAAGATACTTTGCTACTAATAGAAGCAGCAATATCTGACTTTTGATGCGTGTCTCTAAATATCTGTTGAACAATATCCACCTTTCCGCCACATACAACATTTTAACCACTAACTGAGGTTGTCTTTTTAACAAATGGATGTTCACCTTCCAAGTCTCTAAATGTACATTTTCTTTTTGAAAATTTCTGATTTTCTACCGTCCTAGGTATACACTGTATTATAACCATTATTTATTTAAAAACAGTGATTTATTAACACTTAACCTTAATCTACGAACGATTTACACTAAAGTTATTTACACATACCGGTATATTTATTTTCTTCAAGTACAAGTCGCCGTCGTAAGCAAATTCTTTTTGAGCTAGACTTGATACTTTGTACTGCCTTATAAGCTAGTCGTGCGCTATTTATTTAGGTCGACAGAAGTGCTAATTCGTAAATTGTAGAACCTGTGATGTTATCCTATTGATACTTTGATTAATTCCTTCTAAATAATGAAACGTCAGAAACGGGACAAACACGAAAAATTTACGTAATTTGTTAGAATGATTACATATATACGAAGTGATATGTTTAAAAATGGAACTATTCCGTATAGTACGGGACGAATGGTCGCTTTATCCTATAACCAAATATTCTTATAAATGACGTTATACGACCCGCCGAAAATAACATTGACCTCACGTCAACTCTCACTGAGGCAATATACAAAAAACTACCCATTTACACGATCCTAAAAATACGTTATACAGCATTTTACGAAATAAGCCTAATAACAGCGTAAAATATATAGTTTACTTTAAAAAATACAAATGTAGATTACAGTAACAATGTAAACAATATAGATAATAAATATTCTTCAGCTTGTTAAATATAATGATACAAGGAAATAATATGTTATTTAATTCTTCTCAATTAACAACAATTTTCATTAAAAAGGAAGGAATGGTTTAACCGTATATTAACATCAAAGAAATAGCTTTTATTTCAGATGTACTCATATGATTGAAGTTTTGAATGATTTAAAACAGGATAATAAGCACAATCTATTTGCCATACTATACATTTTAATTATAATTTAATAGCGGGTGTAGTAATACATTTTAATTAAAAATCACGACTGATCAAATACAAAAATCATACACATTTAGCACAATTTTATTTTACCAGAAATCACTTTGAAAATGCCATATTACAGAGAGTAAATACTAAAATCCGCTATTTATTTGTTACTAATTAAACATTTATTTAGTGTGTTTGAAATGATTTACTACGTTTGAAAAGGATTATATAATTGCGCACATGTTTAAACATTTCTTTATGTAACATTAATAATTTTGTTGTATATGTAAAATTTACAGTTGAATTTTCATACACATAACTTCATTCTATCAATATCTAACGCGGAGTTTTAAATAATAGCAGTGTTTAACGGATCGTAGATTTGAATATCCTGAAACAAAATTAAATTTGAAAGGCTTCGTTTCGAGTTATTTTTATATACTCAGGAAAAGTGTATATTACAAAACATAGCGTAGAACTGTACAGCCAGCAAAGCCATTGCGGAGTACAACTAATATAGTATTAGATCCTTGCCCAGATCGTGTTTTCAGGAAAGCTCTTGGGAGTTTGGAATTCAGGATGAGAAGTTTACTAACTATGATCTTAAACGTGAAAGTTAAGTTCACTAAAGTTAGAAAATGAATAGCAACAACAAATCTTAGGACACAAACTCGTGTTGTTCTAACGCCAGCAGCATTCAAAACATGTTCCTCACATGACGCTTGCTTACATGCGTGAAGTATTACACAGTACAATAATGAAGTTACGTATATTCATAAATTGAATTTACACTCTAAGGAACGAATCACAGTAACTACATTTTACCATTTAAACAGAATTGTAAAGTTGTAAAGAGAAGTACTTTTTTACGAAAATGCAAACTTTCACGATTATCCACTAATAAAAAGGTTTGTTGTGGCTAATTACGACATTTTATGTATTTATAGATTTTAAACAGCAATTGTAGTTGTTTTCTTCAATTCGTATATGTATTATAGGGCTAGTAAGCGTGCGCATTTTAAAATTATTCATGACTACTGTGTAGTATTCCAAAAAAAAGCGCAAAGCAAGTTTAGCATTTCTTTAATGGAACGCCCTGTATATCATTCGATTTTTGGATTCGACATTCAATTATAAACCTTTATCTATGTCGGTTTCATGCATGTATAAATTATAATTGTTAAAATAATTCGAATTTTATAACTTTATTATTACGTGCCATCTTGTGTTTTGTTAGGAAAACTTTTATATTTGGACCAAGGAAAGACCAAACTTAATCCTATGTTCTGAAAGGGAAATATTAGAGATAAATTCTGCTGGGTGTTCAAAATATATGTTCAGAGCTGCGAAACTTGAAATTCAAAAATATCGCTCTTCTTAAATAGAACACCCTGCATATTTTTGAACTGTGTTAAATAGAATCAAAAAGCACACAATGCGTCATAAGTGTGTTCTATACCTATCTCTCTCTGTTTTTGAGTTATTTTGATTTTTTTATGTCATGCAATATTCCAATGGTGTTTCTTGTGATTATTCGCAGTAGGAATGAAATTTGAAAGCAAGAGAGACAAAAAATTGCATTCAATACTAAACACTAACATAGGCATAAGTTAACTCCAACAGAAAATATATTACGTTATCATCAGAACTTGATATAAAATAAACGAGCATTCTCAATTCAACGGATAATTCAACAGCTATAACACCCACCTGGTGCTACTTTTTGTATTGCTCTCAATTTGCTTGTAAGTCTGGGTTAAAGACTGTCAATACTTTGTAAATAAACCTAAGAATAAGTCTTAACAGGTCGTAACAAATTTATTCGGGTATCATAATATAGAATAAGACAAATCCTAAAAAGGAACTAATAAAATACTGAATTAAATAAATAAATTGGAAGCAAGTGATTCTGGTGGTCCCTGTTGAAATACTATGAGACGCCGCTGGCTAGTGAATTAGGATCGCCCTCTATGGATAGTAGTGTAAAATATATAACTAAACATGTATGTATGGAAGTTAGTGAGGTGAACATACACAGCTGTTGGGTATTAATTGTTTATTTCAATTCAATGAATTGATCTCAGGTCAGGAATTATTAATAGGTAATAATTATTATTACATTACTTATGGATAAAATCATAACTGAAAACAGGGTTTTATGTACAGGTCAGGCCTTATATATATATATATATATATATATATATATATAGGGTGATCCAATAGTGCGTATTAGGTCGATAGCTCCTTAGCCATTAAACTTAGAAGATAAGTTTAAATACGAAAGTTGTCTATTTTTATAAGCTGCATAATCTAAAAATAGTTTGGTTTCTACAGGGTGCAATATAAAAGCGGTACAATATAGAACTTTTGATTTTTAAATAAAACACCCTATATGTTATTTTATTTTCGATTCTCCTTATAATTTTACATCTTTTTATAAGAACTACTTACAAGCTAAATCTTACAGTTTTTGAGATATTTGCAAAGTTAACTAAAAACTGACATTTTTATGTAGTAATTCAAGTAGGCGTATCTCAGTTATTTTTAAAGATAAAGAAAATAATCTTTGGTACAGAATTTATTCATACATGAGCTTACTTTAATCTATTGTCAAAATTGGATTTTAATATACACGGTGATCACAAAAATTAATTCAATAACATAAATTTTAAAATGCTATATCTTCATTTTTTTAAATGGCACACCCTATATTTTTTCAATGCCTTGTCTTCGTCTATTATTTGGCTTTCATTTCTTTCAATATGTTTCATACCTATCTCTAATAGTTTCGGAGCTATTTAAGTTTCTTCAATTTTTTCGTTGATAACACTGAAGAAGAGTAACATTAGTCGGTCAAAGCAAGCTATAAATACATAAGAAACTAAAAAACATATTAACTAAAATATAAACACTTAAAATTATAGTAAATGTTCAATATGACCCACCATTTTGTTGCTGGCAAACATAAAGTCTTTGAATAAACCACAAATTTACTTTTCGTAACTAGGAAACATTTATATTTTGAATGACGTCTCTAATTCTTGCCTTCATATCATCTACTGTCGTTGGAGGAGTTTGATAGACTTTTTCTGTAATCCAACCCCAAAGAAAAAAGTCTAGCTTTGTCAAGTCAGGCGATCTTGCAGGAGAGGAGATCGGCCCGCCTCTTCCAATCCATTTGTTTTGAAACTGGATATTTAAATAATTTCTAACGTTTCTGCTAAAATGTGGAGGAGCACCATCTAACAGGAATTATAAATCTGGGATTCTCAGTATCGTAATAATGGAAATTATGTCTATTAATGTATCCGTTTTTGTGGAAAGTAGGTTCATCAGTAAATAAGATCGTGCTAAAATAGTTGGGTCTTTCTAAATTTTTATTTATGGCCCAATTGCAAAAGTTTAATCTATTAACGAAGTCATCCTTGTCTAATTCTTGTGCAAGTTGGACATGGTATGGATGATATTTATATTTTTGTATAACTGTATTAACTGATGTTTTTGAAACTCCAACTTCTAACTCCAATTGTCGGCAAGAAACGTGAGGATTTTCAATCACGGATTGAAGAACTAAATGTTCATTACCTTCGTTAATTGCGGTTCTTTCTCGTTCTAAATTGTCTTCGTAATTAATACTGCCTGTTTGCTCGAAACGCTCTTTCAATCTTGCAAATGCTGAAACTTGCGGGTGTCGTGCATTTGGAAATTTTTGCTTACAAATTCGATGAGCTAAAAGACAATTTTTATCGTTTTCACCAAGGACATAAATCATATTAACAAGTTCTTCTTTCGAAAAATTCATTTTGTAATTTAGGAAGTAAGTATACAATACTACACAAATATTAGCACTGTTTGACAAGTTTGATTTCTTCATTTGTTTTCGTTCATCTTTTGTTTTGGGCTCTTTTGATTAAATTCTTTAATTTTACGATGAATCGTTTAAAAACATCTCAAATACCTCTTAAAAATGGTGGTGTCGTACAATATTTATTATAATTACAATTTATGTATTTCAGTTAATATTTTTTAGTTTCTTATGTATCCACAGCTTGCTTTGACCGACTAATGTTACTCTTCATCAGTGTTATCAACGAAAAAATTGAGCAAACTTAAATATCTCCGAAACTATTAGAGATAGGTATAGAGCATATTTAATAAAAATTAAATCCGACTAATAGACGAAGACAAGGCATTAAAAAAATATAGGGTGTGCCATTTAAAATTTTTGTTATTGAATTAATTTTTGTGATCATCGTGTATATTGAAATCCAATTTTGACAATAGATTAAAGTAAGCTCATATATGAATAAATTCTATACCAAAGATTATTTTTTTATCTTTAAAAATAACTGAGATTCGCCTACTTGAATTACTACATAAAAATGTCAGTTTTAGTTAACTTTGCAAATTTCTCAAAAACTGTAAGATTTAGCTTGTAAGTAATTCTTATAAAAAATATGTAAAATTATAAGGAGAATCGAAAAATAAAATAATATATAGGGTGTCAAAAGTTCTATATTGTACCGGTTTTATATTGAACCCTGTATAAACCAAACTATTTTTAGATTATGCAGCTTTCGTATTTAAACTCATCTTCTAAGTATAATGGCTAAGGAGCTATCGACCTAATACGCACTATTGGGACACCACCAGTATTAAAGATAACCGCACTAATTACCCGGTTTAATCATAAACAAACCCCACATATATATATATATATATATATATATATATATATATATATATATATAATATATGTGGGTTTGTTTATGATTAAACCGGTAATTAGTGGTTATCTTTAATACTGGTAATAGAGCAAATATATACGTATTAACAGGATATTCTGACTCGTACTGGGGGAACTGTAATAGCGTCTTCAGAGTTCAAACAACCAGCAACGTTAAAAGGGATAATCTCGTTAAGAAAGCCATTCTAAGTAGAAGAATTTGCTGGAGCGATTTGATTCCACTGGTAGTGTGAATTATGTAAAACGGAAAGGGGTGAATCAAAGTACCAGCAACCAAAAAAAACAGAACTTGAGATTTGCTTTATATTGAAGAAAACCCGCATCTCAGTAGTCGTCAAATAGCAATATGATGTGAAACGTCTCAATCCACTGTTAATTGGACAACTGGAAAATATAAGTATCATCCTTACCATACTGAATTACGTCAGCAATTACGTAATGATGACTTCCAAAGACGAGTAAACGTTCCCCAGTGGATTACTGCAACTTGAAATTAATCAAAACTTCTTATATTATGTTTTTTGACGAGGCTGCGTTTAGAAGCAATCTACCTTCAATTCCTCCAAGAAGTGTTGCCTAACCTCCTTCATTTACTTAGTAGTGATAAACAACAGAATATGAGGCAGTACCACCGCGAGGTACGTGAATTTTTAGATGATAATTATCGTCAAAAATGGATTGGGCGTATGTGGATAAATTAAACAACGTGTATATGTCACATCTCCCACTACAAAAGAGGATACGTGGCGCTTGTGGAACCATAACACTGGAGATGCTAGGAAACATGAGGAAAAACATAAAGCGACTAAATGTGCGTTTTCAACAAGAGGGACACCGTCTCGAACATATTTTAAGAATTTTATTAACTGTATAATGATCCTGAAAATCCTTACTATAATTTTCCTACTCTAGTAATTAATTCCTATCAAAACTTATTTCCCATTTCCTTCCACAACTGTTTTATCATTGTTAATAAATGTTATCAGTTGTCCACTCCTTTCACACTCTATCCCATTTACCTATAAATACCAGACCCTCTAGCACTCTTCACTTCAGTTCACTTAGATCCAGTCATGCACTCAGACTCATCCATTCTATACTTCACTTACGCTCAGATTCATTCATTAATTCATTCTTACTGACCCTCGGCACTTCTACCATCACCCACTTCCTATAATATATTTTATCCTATACCTGTAATATTATCCTGTCCATCCTGTATCAATTTATCCTGCATCGGTATTATTATCCTGGTCAGTATTCCCAGACCACTACCCTAGCCAGTATTACCAGCATCCCAACCAGGCGTATCAATACATATCCCCTAATTTCATCCCGTATTATTATCCTGACCAGCATCCCTCGTGTATTTATTACGCACACTATCATGCACTACATTCTTGGTGGCCACAAGCCACAAATTATTCTTTTCCGCGAGATCGGTACTGAATGATGGTTAGACAAGTACTTAACTGGACGGAGGTTAGGGCCTGAATAATTTGCTACTTCTACTTAGAATGGCTTTCTTAACGAGATTATCCCTTTTAGCGTTGCTGGTTGTTTGAACTCTGAAGACGCTATTACAGTTCCCCCAGTACGAGTCAGAATATCCTGTTAATACGTATATATTTGCTCTATTACCAGTATTAAAGATAACCGCACTAATTACCCGGTTTAATCATAAACAAACCCGACATATATATATATATATATATATATATATATATAAGAAAAAGAAAACTTGAACATCAATAATTACAATATATAAGTACATAAATACAAAGAAAATTAAATTTTTAGTTTGATCGGTGGTTTCGCATCTTATACAAGTATTTGTTTTTTTGCTATGTGATCCACATACATAATTATCACATAAGGAACATACTATGGAGGTTTTAGATAATCTATTTTTGGGGGTGTTATTACGTTCTGCGTCTTCATAGCAAACAAAGCACCGTCCATTGCTATAATTTTGGAGAGGCACTTTTACTCTGTTTTGTGATATTTTCTTTTGTAATATGGCTTCCATGGAAGACACAACATCAGTTTTTAGACCACTTATATTAGTGGCCCTGTTTTCGACTTCTGGTTTTATCAAATCCATACCAAGTTCTTGCAAAAATAATATTCGACGATTATTATTATTCCACTCTGGGAAATTTTGAATAAATATAGAATAAGCATTTATTGCAGCTATATCCAATAAAGTGTAGAATGTGGACATTGGCCACCTTCTAGTGGACCTTTTCGTAGAATATTTGCGCGCCATTTGATCTACAATGTCAACCCCTCCTTTGGTTTCGTTATAAAATAAATTTATAACCGATTTCTTCTTTTCTTCATTATCAATTTCATTATCGGCATGTTGTGTAGATAAAAATATAGGGACCTTTTTAGGCTTTTGACGAGGAATATAGGAAATCAGCGTTACTGGGGGCGATTTTGATTCTGGATTAGTAAATATAAACAAACTAGAATAGAGGTCTCTTTTACCAGCAACTTTGAGTACTTCGGGTATTCCTTGTCTATTGCTTTGTAACGTTCCAACAAGTGTAAGACCAAAATCTGTGTACAGTTCTTCAGCTAGTGCTACAGAGGTATAATATCTATCAGTAGTTATGTTACGTCCTGAATTTTTTATAGGAGTCACCAATCTCTTTACAATTTCCAACGGACCTCTGGACTGCGATGTACTTCCTGGAGTTTTTCCCGCATAAACCTCCATACGTAATATATATCTTTCAGTACAATCTGACAGAATTCTAATGAGAATTCCATATTTACCTGGTTTTTCTTTCATGAATACCTTGAATCCACATCTACCACGAAACAACGATAACATTTCGTCAATCACAACATTTACGTTTGGTGTAAAGTATCGTAAAAATGTCTCATTTAGCATGTCAAATACCAGACGTATTGGTGCAAATTTGTCACATTTTTTATGTTCCATCCTAGTATCTTTATCGTCAAATCCAATAATTTTTAGTAATTCACGAAATCGATTGCGACTCATTGTACCAATGTATACTGCTTTGCCTAGTATTTTGCTCCATAAATCATCATAATCTAAATGAGTATCATTATTATCACCCATTAGTAAAAAAATTCCTATCAAAGCGTACATTTCTCGCTCGTTAGTTTCTTTTGTATTTATACGACGAGCTTCTTCATTTGAATGACGAACGATAATATCTACAATATCTCGCGTTATAAATTTTTGAAATGATTCCACAATATTATGCACACGTCCATCTGGACGTAAACCAGGCTTTTCGCGAAATATATTTTGTACACTTCGTCTGGAGGCTCGGGGAAGTTGAGAAGTGTAAGATCTACCATTTTTTGCTACGTAATTTTTAATTTGTGTAGTGTCTACTTCTGGTAATAATTGTACGTTTTGTTCATTCTCGTTTTCACAATCGTCTTCACGATCAATCACAGAAATATTATTTCCTCGTCACTACTTTCTTTATCACAATCACTAACATCGGAAAGATTTTCCAATTCTCGTCCGAGATCGCTATCGTTCAAAAACTTTGTCATTTTAAAATAACAAAAGTAGTACACAAAGAAAAAATATTGCAATAATGATAATAGGTGCAACGTGCAACTCTGTACGCAATAACAGATAGAAATAAGCTGCTACTGTGCAAATATAGCCTACTGTGCAGAATCTCGCGCGCAACATAATATGAACATGATATACATACCGCACCACCTACACAAAGTTTTTATTTATTCTACAACCACATTCATGAAATCAAAATATAATTATTGTAGCAGGTAACAAGACCATAAATGGACAATGTCAAATTTTCTCAAATTTTTGTTTATGAAAGTAAATTAGTTATAGAGAAATCATTATGCGCGGGATACTTTTTGCCACGGGTTGGTCCTTCTAGGGTTAACAGTGGATTGAGACGTTTCACATCATATTGCTATTTGACGACTACTGAGATGCGGGTTTTCTTCAATATAAAGCAAATCTCAAGTTCTGTTTTTTTTGGTTGCTGGTACTTTGATTCACCCCTTTCCGTTTTACATAATTGACACTACCAGTGGAATCAAATCGCTCCATCAAATTTTTAAGCAGTGAGACGAGTGGGTTGGCGTCGAGCAGGATACTTCATTATGTATAATCTTTGAGCAAAAAGATCATTTTCTTGAGTTTCTCCTTACAAATAAATAATACCAATTAATTAACATTTAGAATAAATCCATGATTTTACTAGGGAACACACAAAACTTTCACAATTTTAAATAGCTACCAAAATATAACAACAGTTTAACAGGTCATATATTTGTTATGTGGGAAATTGTTTTCATTGTTACTCCGAATAATCACAAGAAGATCCATTGAAATATAGAATAATATAGAAAAACTAAGTAACTCAAAAACAGTTTCATACTCATGAGAATTGTGTGGTTTTTGAATCTCTTTAACACAGAGTAAATATGTACAGGATGTTCTATTTGAGAAAAGTGGTACTTTTGAATCTCTAGTTTCGTAGATCTGAACATATATTTTACATAGCCTGCAGAATTTTTCTCTAACATTTCTTTTTCAAAGCATAGGCTTAAGCTTGTTCTTTCCTTGGTTCAAATATAAAAATTTTCCTAACAAAACACAAGATGATACATAATAACAAGTTTAATTATTTCAAAAACCGTAAATTTTACATGTATGAATCCTGTATCAATAAAGCGTTATAATTGCATGTAGATTACAAAATCGAATGATGTACAGGATGTTCTCTACACTCTACATGGGCAAGAATAATTTTAAAAGGCGCACACTTACTAGCCATATAATATATATACTATTCTTTATCGTTGACTCACCCTGTAGTTATGGTAACCAATCGTTAAGGTAAAACACCAAACTGGATGTAAATTATAATTCTGTATTTAAAATGCCTGTTAACGGTTAGTCTATCAGATCAACCTGTTCGTTTATTAAAGGTACTTTTTGTTCCAGTTTATAAATTACAAATATGTAAAATTTAGTATTTCTTTGTGAAGTCATAAGGTGATTATTTACGGTTTGGCATAACTTAAGTTGTCTGTGTTTATACTTGTAACATCTAATGTGATCTTTCAAAATTCCTAAGTGTTTGTTCACTTACACACGGAAATACAGTATATGCACTTCACTTTATAAACACCTGACTTCAAAATGTCGTTAGTTCTAATCTTTGGCATTATATAAACATGTAAGAACATTTCCATTAGTTTTGAGAGCTACCTTGTACTTACTGTTCTTTTGTAATACGTGGGCTCCTTTTTCTGATGTTTCTCCAAAATATGAAATTGATATATACTTATTTCCTGTCGATTCACTATTAACTTTATATATTTAACATCTAATGTGCACTAATATCAAAGTTCCAAAGTGTTTGTCATATATAAACAGAATCATATAGTAGTGTATAGACATATACATCTGTAATTCTTGCATAATTCCTATCATGTCTGTTATCTAGTCTTAAAGTTATATTCATGTACCAGCCAGTGGTCGAGTTCCGACACCTAACTTATTTACCTAATTAAATAACATTTATCGTGAATTTGAAAATTAGATTTAATATCAGGACGCGACTATTATCTTATCTCAAGATTATATAAATCTCTTACTTAATAGATACTAGGTTTTCTTTTACTGATTATATCATTTCTCTAACATTAACCAATCAGCATTGCTTATTCTCGTTTGAACCAATCGCGAAAGTATTTCATGCAAACACGGCTTGTTTACCTTAACGACGGGGTATATTCGATTTGGTGTTTTCGATTTCGTAACATAATTTATAATAATTGTACTGTTTATAATCACAATAAATAAGTCAGTTTCTAAGACTAGAATTTATTCTTTATTAGTAGAAGGAAATGACATAATCTGATCGAATATAACTTGACTTCCTCGGTATTTCCCTCCCTTTCGAACAAAATTAGCGTTACTTTAAGGAAACACCCCTCGCGTTCCGCTCGGGATGTTTCCAAGCAATACTAATTTTGTTCTCAAGTCGGGCAAGTATTTTTCGAACATAGCAACGAAGTCTTGTGATATTATTACTGAATACACACGCGTCTCAACACCATTCGTAATAGATTCCCTAAACAGAGTTGTGTAATAATATTACAATCTTGATTGGTCACTGATTGGTCAAGCTTTTTTCTTCTTTGCGGTAATTAAAGCGCCCTTAAATGCTCTAACCACCAACTGTTTCAGGTATAATGGGATCTTTGACGAGCTCTTGAACAGAATACACGTGTTTTGAGAGAGAGCTTTTCTTAGACATTTCGATACGCCTTTGGCGATATCATTTAAAAAGAACAAACGACGCATGTAAATAGAGTACTAATACTTTATTTCAGCAATCTTCGCACCGGAAGTGTGTGGTTTAAACCGCATAGGTCCGGTCCCAGAGAAGCACCAACCAAGATGTCGGGCGAGAGCAGTGAAGCGGCGATGTACTGGATTAGTGCAGAGAAAAATACGTCGAGATGAGAAGCAACAACCTATAAAAATGAAACCGAACAATGAAGCAAATCCAGGATCTACAACGTGAATTAAAGGAACTCAAAGCGCAATACGCAACAGTCCTTAAGAGACTAGAACGAAACAAGATGACTGACGTTCGCGCAGAAGAACATCGCGACAATGAAAGGTCCCCGCATCCTAAGAAGAAGGGGAATAAGAAAGGTACCGATGCAACTCCCACCAAAACATCGATAAGGAAGCAAGAACCAACGAAAACTGCAAGACAGGATGGAAGCCTCTAGACCAGCTCCCCAACCAGGAAATCACGAAGACGCCCTCCCTGAAGAGGAAGTCTACAAGACGTCACGAAGAAAGGCGGTGTCAAGCGGCAACAGGTAGACGCCGAAGTGCAAGGTCCAGAAATGCCCGTCCGAAAAGAAAGGATCCCACCACTAATCCTCCACCAACAGGAGATTTACTCCAAAACGATGAAGAAACTAGCCTCAGTCGAGATAACATCAAAGGCTACAAGAACCTCGAACGATGGAATAAGTGTGATATTCAAGGCCCCTGAAGAGTACAGGACGGCAACAACTGCACTGGACAACATCAGCGTGCAGTTCAACGTGTACCTTCTAGAAGAGGCGATACCACTAAATGTGGTTATCAAGGGCATCCCCGCTATAGCACTGGTCTACCTCGAGAGGAATAAAAGGCCCAAGATATATTCAACATTACGACGATTGGATACTTGAGGGTGCGACTGGAGTCGCCCCACAAGAAGAACGGGATAGGACAATGCTACAAATGCCAACAGTTCGGGCATACAACAAGTGGATGCCACGCCCAGCCAAGATGTGTGAAGTGTGCGGGGGCCCATCACACTAGGAAATGTACGAAGACCCGAGAGACGGGAGATCCAAAGTGCTGCAAATGCACCGGGTTGCACACTCCTAACTGGAGGATGCCCTGTCCATCTAAGAAATATCAAGAGAGGGAACGCCCCCAGACCAGCAGGAGTAAGAAAACCGGCAAGAATGACCGAGGCAGGGATAAGCTACGCTCAGATGGCAACGGAAAACAAGAAACAGACACCTAAAGAATCAGAAGACGAAGACTTCGCGCTAATTATGAAGATCGTGAAGGCCCTCAGAGCTACGAAGCAAGACAACCGGTATGCTCCCTGCAAGAGGCAGCACAAAACGCCGCAATCATTCCAAGCGGCCAAACCAACCACAGAACAGGGGATAACGACACCGAGGTGACCGGACGCATAACAGCTGAAGATCATCTCAGGAAACAACAACAAAGGTATAGGTATATTTAATGTATTTGTTTCAGGTACATGGAATCAACAGATACCACCACGGAAAGCCTATAAGATGGAGGTATAGAGGACTAGAGCCCATAATACCGAGAACAAATAACGATGACGATGTTGCAGGTGTACGGGAAGATTTAAATATGTTTCAATTCACTATTTAAATTGAAATTATGTCCCGATTAAATATATATTTACATAATTGTTTAATATTTATCTTTTATTTATTAAGGTTTTCTGCTTAAACACAGTTTCAGCAACTCTTCTGAATCGCTAACTATATCCAATTATATCCACTAATTTAATAACAAACATAAAACTTTCTCTCCAAGTAAACATAATGCTTAATAAAAATAAAACAGTTCTCAATTCAAGTAGGTAAGATTGGAGACTTCTGGAACACACCACATTTCCAAGGCCCCACAATTCCAAGGGTGCCGCAATACCGAGGTCACCACTGTACCAAGGTCAAAAAAGCGCAATGTGTGACCTAATTACATATCATTACCACAAACCCAAGGTCACAAACCCCGCTTTCCTGTTCCACAATTACAAGGCCATCCGTGTGACCTACGTTATCCTTAACCACCTGGTTGCTACTCTAGCCCAAGGCCACCTCACTTGTATGTTTTTGCCCACTTGTATGTTTTTTGCTCACCCACACTTTTTACCAAAATAAAATAAAACGATATGTTAATATACTTAATTCATGTAGAAATAAAGACATGTACAAATTATGTTTAATTCATGTAGAAATAAAGACATGTACAAACTATATTTAATTCATAGAAATATGTACAAATGTATTACTCAGATACATGATTTTCTTTAGGAAAATTTTGATCTAATACAAGTGCAGAAGGTCCTCTCCACTTCCGTTTCATTACATCTGCGTGGACGTGGTGCAAAGAGCTGAGCATACGTGCAGTGTGGTGCCCATTGTAGATGCTCCTGTAACGGATTGACATCTGGCTGCCATCGGTTTATTCTAACCCCACACATGAAACATTCGACCGTGTCGTCTGCAGATGTGGAAATTAACCCTGCTGCAGCAAGCGATGAAGGTGAATGCACTCCAGACCATGTTCGATACGTTAGTAACCGTTTATCAAAACAGTTGTAATACTGAGGATAATAAAAGTTTGGGTCACACATGTAAGCAGCTATGAACACACTATTAGACTGACAGGAAATAGTTTATTTTATACATTATCTACAATATATACATAAAAAAAGGTTACTCATCTACGTAGCACACCTCATCACACAGTATACATGAGTCATCATTGTACACATCGTATAACTGTGTGAGAGGTGCCCTATACGACGAGCACCAGTAATATTCGTGCTACAGGTGGTATCGCGCAGTCCAGCGTTCCATGTGCATATGGTGGTCAATTACTCGGTAATCAGATGGTTTCAATCGGGTAAAGCAGGAATGGCATAAGTGCATATGACCCACTAGATGGTAGCGAACATATATTGATACAATGTGAGCATATGCTGTTACACTGCTTTCCGAAAAATGCTCGCAGATTACCTTGCTAAATTTAGCAAACCACCCTAAGTTCCACTGAACATCTTCATATTTATTTCGTAGCACTTTAGTTATGGAAGCCGGTAGTATTCCTTTCTTATGAAAATTTACCCAGTTCGGAATTAATTGGCCGTCGCGCACTAATTTGAGATAGGGTTTGTCGTTGGTAAATTTCAGGAGTCTCCCAATCGCCTTGCACTGGAGTAACTGACATAATGAAGATCGTTAACTATGGCATATGTAAAAAACCCCTCCTTTTAAATATATAGAAAGAAAATGAGTAGGGGTATGTAACCTTGTGTAGTGACCTCGTTGTGGCAAAGTGGAACGGGAAACAACCTTGGAAATAAGTATGCCTAGGAATCCTTGAAGTAGTGGTGAATACAAGGTTGGAAAAAAAAAGAAAATGAGTAACAGCCTTGAACGAAAAGAAAACCTTGAAAAGGTGGCACTGCTAAGGTTGCTGAAGCAATGTGTGGTATAATCGTGAAGGTCACGTAAGTAGCCTTGAGGAGGACACATAGTGGGGAGAGTGTCATATATAAAAGACAGGGAATGTATGTAAAGCCAGTATCGTGTATAATGGATAACACATTACGTCAAGCCATGGAAAAGGAGAAAGATTATCGGTGCTATAAGTTCAAGTAAATATTGCGATATTTTGCTTAATAATGTGCATTATTTCTTAAATAAAAGTAAAACGAAGTTTGTCAGTGTCGGTCTATCACCCAAATTTGGATTTGAGCCAGTCGTAAAACTCGGTGGATCGAAGAGTACTGGAGAGGTGTTTGACAAGCAGAAATGGCGTATACTTATGGATAATCAAGGGGTAATTACTAATTATTTCTACAGTCCTGAAGGAACATGGCTACCTACCAAACTGGGATGGAAGACTGTCTCGTACGAAAATATTAACAAGAAAAAAATTATACGCCTCTGTGATACTGAAGAAGCTGATGTCTATGCAGGATGGGAGTCTATAGAACAGTTATGGAAGCTTTTGAAGATAATAAATTACCGATTGGAGTTGGCAGATACTGTGAACTTTCCAGAGTTTTATAAAAACCTAATAAAGTCGGCAGCGGCAATTCCTGAATGTAACATTCACCAAGTTATAGGTTCCATTGCATGATGTATTTGAGGTCAACATAGCCTGCCTTCTGGAAATGGAAGAATTTGCCAAGGAGAAACTATTGTTGTCAATAGGGATAGTATTAGATGTTAGTCAATATGTGGATGTGTTATAGTGCGGAGTCGTGGCCTAAAGCTGTAGATTGTGTTAGTGCAGTCCAAAGACTAATATGTCAGTTACAATCATTAGAATTCGATGCTGATCATGAAAAAGTGTATGCAATGGGTAGATTTAGTGATGACTATTTAGATAATCTAGTTAATAAGTATGGGGGAAGGAATACGCCTTTGTGAGAAATACCTAAATTCGCATGTAGATGGCATACAGTGTATTTGTTGTATAAAGCGATTAATAGAAGACCTTAAAGAAATATCATTGGAACAATTTATACACGAAATAGAAAGATATTTACTGAATTTTGAGCCATCAGATGACGACTGGCCCAGTGAAGAAGGTGTGCATTAATGAGTCCAAAAACGTAGTTCACTACTTAGTAGTATGGGAGTTGACTCACAGGCATGCGCGAAAAGGAGAATGGGAACAATTAGCTAGAGATTCTGCACGATTTAAAAAAAGAATAGATGACTGGTAATATAATTTCACCAATCCTCGAAAAGCAGCATCGTGAGTGTATGTTTGTCACACGCTTTAGTGGTATGTAGTGATATATGTATATGATAGTATTAATAAAAAAAGTAAACTAAAAAAAGATTTATTTATTGCATAGTAATATTACAGTATATATAATTAAGCGTACATAGCGTATTACACAATGTCTTTGGTAGAAATCCAGGAATTGTGAGAAGTATCAAAACCCAACCACTTAACGAGAGCTTTATTCCCTTGACGTCGGATTACACGTTCAACTAGGTGAATGTCTGGATGTTTAACACTTTGTAGTTCTGGCTCATAGAACCGACTTTGAGTCTCTTCATCTCGACTATTACGTAATGTGTAGGTGAGTGGGCTTGAACGTTTAACTGTTGATATTCTAAGGACTTCGTAACTCCAATTAGGTGTGTACCCCTTAGAGAATATGCTTCTATGTTTGCTAATGCGTACATGTTCCCCCACTTTAAATTTAGGTGTTTTACGGTCAAGAATTTTTTGGCATTTTAAATGTTTCTAAATAGATGCACTATTTTGTTCCGATACATCTACCGTTTGTATTCAGTTGTTCTATGCTTTCTTGAATTATACTCGGTGACAATATGCGGCAATATTGATAGCCACTTATAGGATCCTTGCATGCTGAGGGTTTTCCACATTATTGCTTTTGAGGGTGCGATTTACACGTTCGACTATGCTACTTTTCAAGGTGGAATAACTACTGTAATGATTTATGTTTTTTCATTACTTTTTTGAATTCAGCATTATAGAACTCAGTTCCCATATCGGTTTGTAAATGTGTAGGTGTCCTTTTCAAACCAGACAAAAGTTTATTTATTACATCTGCAACTAGCTTACCATTCTTGCGTTTAATGGGAAAAGACCAGACATATTTAGAGAATGCATTTATTATTACTAAAATGTATCGAAATCCTTTATTCATCCGAGCATACGGTATCATTTCCACTAAATCAGCTTGAAAGAAAATTTCTCCTTGCTGGTTTGTGCAGTTCTTCAACAACATCGGCTTTCCTCATTTTTTTGCTTTGGATTGTAGTAGAATCTCTAGGATGAATGGTTGTTCTTTCGTAAATTCGACACCTTCTGGAATTATAGGTTGAATCACAGCTTCCTTATGAATAGTTTTACTAATTAGAAACAGCGGTGTTCTGTACAGTGCATCATCCACTTGAAGATGAATAACTAGAGGTGACCACATACAATGACCTATTGTACCCTCTGTACAAGGAAATAAATATTTACCATCGATACCCAATGAAATATCTACTGTTTTCTTATGCAATGTAACGTGCCAATTTCTTGTCTGACGTTACCTTAGTTTAAATTTAGAACTTTGCATTATTATCGATAAGTATATTTACATTACCTTAGTATTATTAAGCCTTTCTTTTTTCGTTTAATAATAAATTTTTATATCGCCATATTTTCTCTTCAGTCTACATAATTACGAACGTCCCTGTATATATTTTAGACATTCAGTTTTAGTTCTATGCGCAGTGTAAGCTGAGCATACTCCAGGCATTTCCTTTTACCATGTCGTGCCTTTAACACGTTATCTTTTTTAAGTTTTGCTTCCCTTTTATAAGGTATGTAAAGGCGTTTAATTACATTTTCTATATATTATATTTAATAGGGAAACTAGAATAAGAATAAGGAAACAAGAAACTAGAATAAGAATAGGGAACAAAGATAGGAACAAGGAAACCGTTTATCTTCAAGAAAAAGCTTTTATTTTGGTAAATTTACGTATCATTGAGTGGCTTGGGTATGACGTCACGTACAGTTACTTTGTTAAAATGGCAGGTTAATGCAATGTCATCTTTATGAACATAAATGGAGATACCTTTGTTTTGCATCAATCACATATGCTGTTAGACATATTCTGCGTTCGTCGTTATAAACAGCTTTCGTCGTTCGAAGCTGCTTTCGTTATACGTTTATGCTTCGTTTATTTGTACGTTAACTACAAATGGAAATTACCTTTACATTATGGTATATAGTATATTATATTGGAATTGGAAATGAAAATTCTCAAGCTACAGTTCGTTTAAGACGAGATTAAACTATTTGTTTTGTACAAGTAAGTACTTATCCTTTTAGTGCAGTTAACTAAATAACAAATCAGTTAGTGTTATTTTGATACGGTTAAGAAAAGGAACAGTTAGTCCTGCTCCTGAAATAAAAACATTTGAGTTCATAACCTATCACAACTGTAATTTGTTGACATTGGTCAATATACGTTTCATGATTGAATACCTACATGTTGAATAAATTACATTTTGAATTCTAAGTATACGTTTATCTACTGTGTTTAATTTAGTACTTTAAGATTGTAATGCAGTACACGAAGTATCGTTTAGTTATTTTATTCTGATATTAATCAGACATTTTGCTTTATTAAATATACATATAACTACAGATGTTTAGTGCTTATTCAGATTACCTATTATGTTCTGAGATACAACCTTTCTCAATTTTTGTTGTATTTTATTTATTAAACCTAGAAATTGAGTGGTGCCCAATTAAAACAAATGCTAATACTGATTATATCTATGAAAATATCTCTGCTTTCCTCACACCTGATGAACGAGTTCTCATATTCAGTAAGTTTTATAAATTGTACCTCCCTGAGCTAGACCGTGGTGCGATTTACCTTTCTAATATAACAACACACCTTTTAATTTTATTTGTTATAGCAATAAACCTTGTAAGGTAAAATAAGTTTCGTAATATATATCACTTTGTTTCGTAGCATCACTGTGCGTGGCATCACTGAGATGATGAGTAATATGTTTCCCAAATTTATCCACTGTCATTTGATGAGGAAGATGTCCGCCAAATTTATCTATTGGCATCACTGCTGGACATGTAGTACTATCTTTAGTGATAGTCGTCGTAACAATGAAAGGAAATGACTATAGTGGCAGGTTTATAACAAGATCTGTTACTTTATTACTTTTGCGTTACGTAGTTCTTCAATTATATATATTATTTCGTTGTGATTGCTAGAATTTCCTGCTGACATAGTAATAATTCCCTTAACCAATCGACTAACTTATTCGGATTATTCCATGGTACAAACTCAATAGGTTTATTATTGTATCGCAATAGCTGCAGTCCACCACCTCTTTTGGATATAGAAGTTGTTCGAGATCTGGTGGCTGGAGGTGTAATAGATGATGTGCCAGAACGTTTTCTAGGTTGAAGTAATGGTTTAATGATTTCAAGGTACTTCTTATTATTAGTTCCTCGGATTTGATCATCAGGGTTATAATTACGTCGGGCAGCATGCGTACGACGCAAAATGTCATTGTATTGCTGTAGATCCCTCTTTTTGTATCCCGTAGGAACATTTTTAAAAAGTAGTTCATATAATCCCGGTGTTCCCTCATAGTCTAGGGATGATCCATCGGGAAGAGCGATTCGCAAATTTTCTCCAACAAAATCTAGTTCTACATCGCCAATAAAAAATTTCTCTTCTTCAGGAATAAAATGCACACCGTACGTTAAGTCATATTCATCTTCGGTATCTCTAAAGATACCTTCGACATAGTATTGCGCTAATCCTTTGTATTGATTAAGATACTCTTCAAAGGCGGGTTGAGATCCAGTAGCTAGTAGTTCAGATTTCAATTGTTGTAAAGTAGGAATTTCCACCTCGTCGTCATGTATGACATCAGCAATTACAGATTCTTGTACAGGTGTGGGAATGGTGTCAGGAACAATAGTACGCGGCTCCTTACGTATTCTAGAGGTTTTCGGTGTATAATGTAAAAATACTTCATTTTCATGTGCAATGGACTCCTTTTTTCCGACTTCTGGCGTAAGGGGTTCAGCTTTGATGAAAGGACCATCATTCTTAGTAATTCATTGTTTTAATGGTTGTGTGAAAGGTTTAAAGTGTGCCTCCATTGCACGTTCTGTAAGTGCAGTATCTTCTTTCAAACTAGCATATTTCTGTTGCACACTCTTGCGAGCACGCAAAACGTCTTGTACTAAGCGCTCCTCCATTACGACTGTAGATTATTTATACTGCAATGAAACAGTCAAATCTCTTACGGTAACGACCGCTATTAACATCGCTTTCTTTATCAATCACAAGAAATCCGAATTTATCACGCCAGCAACAGCAAGACAAGTCTTTAAATCTATCAAATGACATATCAACACTAACGTGATCATCATACACATGCTTGAGATTAGTGTGATCTTGTTGAAAAAGAACAAGTAAATTCGCATTATCACGTATAAGCTGTTTTGGAATTGAAGAATACGTTTGACACAGATAGAAACAATCATTATTTCGATGTGTGCCAAAACAAAAATGATCTGTAATTTCATTTTGTTTATGACATGCTACATCATCAAAAATCATTATTGAATTTTTACGGGACTCACTAGGAGGTATAACATCACTGTATTCAGAATACCTAATTTCCTTTATGGGCGCCAGTAACTCCCGCAGGTACTGGGTATTTAGGTTGGTATAAAGATTTGCAATATATATAGACATTTTCAAAAGGTAAGCCATTTGGATGTTCTAATGAGCTAATCATAACGTTGGTTTTTCCACAGCCGGATGGTCCGACGATTATACCTCGTTTACATCCAGCTTTTAGTAAACCGCGGTGTTTAGAGTAGTGCTCCTTGTTAGGAGTAATGTCATAATTTTTGATAGCTAATTCTGTATCTTGCGGAATGAAACGGATGTCACCCATTATGGTACTAAACCACGACTTGTATGACGCTTCTATATATACACACCACGTGCTGAAAGTAGTTTAGTAGTGAAGTATCTGTCAGTGTGGTATGAAGTATACATCCCAGCGTCAGAGGAAAAAAAATTAATTAATGCTTCAATAAATAAATTACCCGTGGAGTTGTATATTCCCGGATATCGACATTGTGGGCCAGGTACCTGTTTACAAAAACGATTAGCTCGTGGCGACAAAGGTATTAACGCATTGGACGAAGCGTGTAAAGAACACGATGTTGCATACTCCAAGTCAAGCGATTTAGGACAACGACACATAGCCGATAAGACTTTACAACAAAAAGCTTGGAATAGAACTCATTCTACCGACGCTACCTTTGGAAAAAGAGCAGCTGCATTAACCATAGCTGGTGTAATGAAAGGAAAACGGACAATAGGAATGGGTGGAAAAACACGGAAAGGACAAAAGAAATTGGGAATGGGAAACAAATCACGACGAAGGAAGCATTCTTACAGAGCAATTTCGTTTAACAAAGCAGTCCTTCTAGCCCGACGTGGTGTTGGTGGTAAACTTCGATCATCTTTAAAATCGACAATACAGCAAGCCTTGAGTGCTCTAAAACACAAACAAATTATGTCACCCAAGAGCAGAATATTACCAATACCAAAACGTGGGGGATTCATACCTCTTATTTCCCTCTTTGCAGCATTAGGAGCTTTACGGTCTCTAGGTGGCGGTGCTGCGGCAGTCGCAAAAGCGGTAACTGACGCAAAAGCTGAGACAAAAACGTTAGAAGAAACCAAACGACATAACAAAGCAATGGAAGCAGCTGCATTAGGAAAAGGTTTATACATAAAGCCATATAAACGAGGGTTAGGTATACATTTACAACCGTATTCAAAAAACTCTCACTGAAGCTGCCACGTCACGACTTAAGCAATGTTGAGCTATCAAAATTTGTGGAGCAATTAAAGATTTCCTATTTTAGAGGGATATATATGCGAGATAACTTACCTACACTAATCCATGCGAATGAATGTGGTACTGTGAATCTGGATGATCAAAATAACAAGGGTACACACTGAACAGCTTACATTAAGCGTAACAGGCATATTACATATTTTGATAGCATAGGACATATTAAACCACCCTTTGAATTACTCCACTATTTTAAAAATGATGGTAGCAGAAACACAATTGAGTATAACTTACACTTTTTATATGACTGCTCGTACTGATTTTCAGTAGTCGTTACATGATCGTAATGTCGTACACATTTACATTTACCGGTAAAATTTGTATCTTGCAAGCAACCTTCAATCTACCGATTTTTCTTGAAAATGAGTCGGAATATGTAATGGGGTTGACTAGTTTTGAATCTTTCAATACTATACAGAATGTTACTTCAAAGAATAACCAACTCGTGTTTGGAAACGATAACATTACAATTACAATTAGAGGATCATACGAAATCGCGGATGTGAATAAATATATTAATGAGTCAGTGAAGGGATCGAGTGCATTTATGCATTTACAAGCGAATAATAATACTACGAAAGCAAGTATGAAATCAACCCATGACATTAACTTCAATGTGGAAAATTCGATAGGACCTATGCTGGAATTTATTAAAACTGTTTACCAGGCTCCGAAAGTGCATACCTCTGATAATCCTATTAACATTATCAAAATTAACTCATTAATTATCGAGTGCAATATAACAAGTGGTAGTTTTAAGAATGATGAAACATCACATAATTCATCAGTTCTTTCCCAGTATACCAGCGGGGTATAAAATAATAGAGTCCCCTCAACATGTCATCTATCTACCTATCAATACATCTACCATTTCGACAATAACACTTAAAATAGTAGACCAAGACGAAGATCTAGTCAATTTTAACGGGGAAGTCTTAACGATAGGACTACATTTAAAGAAAGTATGGTGACGCGCTATAACACATGAGCATGCAACCAGAGCAAATCAAACTATAAAAGATCAAAGTGTGGAAAGGTGAGAGTCAGTAAGCGTTCAGCACCCAAAGCATTGACACCGCAGGACAAAGCATTATCGGAAAGTCTCGAATTTACAGTACTACAATGAGTATATTAAACGTTAATGAAAAGGTTGTCATTGATAATGCTATCGTTAATTCCGAACTGCACACCCATCAGCCATATACTACCAGATATGGAAACAATGATGAAATCAGGATACCCATTCAGGAATACATGTGCACTCTACCATCCGAAAGCTACGTCTACGTAGAGGAACGATTATTACGACGGGATGGTACTGACTCTAACACCGCCAGGTTCGTTAATAACGGTATCGCATTTTTATTCAGTGAAATTAGATATGAAATGAATGGAATAGTGGTAGATTCCGTAACGAAAGTGGGATTAACGTCGACAATGAAAGTATTGGTATCATTGACGCCCAATGATCTCGTCCGTCATGAAAATTCAGGTTGGTTTCCTACATCAAACAGTACACTAACAAATGCTCAAGGATACTTTAATGTTTGTATACCTTTGCGAATGCTACTTGGCTTTACCGAAGATTACAATAAAGTGATTTCGAACATTAGACAAGAACTGGTATTAATTCGTAGTAACATTGATACCGACGCAGTAATTTCAACTGTAGAAAAATCATTAAAAGTTAACATAGATAAGATATATTGGAAAGTTCCACACATCATTCCAGCATTAGCAGAGGAGTTGGCGTTAACGAAATACATTGATAAAAATGTAAATACGCCAGTAGCATTTAGAAGTTGGGAAACCCACATATATCCCGCCGTTCCAGCAACAGATAAGCATACATGGGCAATCAAAACATCTACTAGTCTAGAAACACCTAGATACATTATTATAGGATTTCAAACTGGGCGAGAGAATAATGTTATGCAAGATACGAACAGATTCGATAAATGTGCACTAAATAATATTCGCGTGTTCCTGAACAAGGATCGTTATCCGTATGACAATCTCAACGTTAATTATAATAACAATTTTTTGCTACGTTGTATGAAATGTTTGCTAAATTCTAAATGTCGTATTACCAAAGAGATGGGCAACCATTACTCACCCCTACGCAATTTACCACGGCTGCACCGTTGATTGTCGTAGATTGCTCAAATCAAAAAGAAGCATTGCACTCTAAAGCAGTAGTTCTTCGTGTGGAGTTTGAAACAGCGGCAAACATAGCTGCCAATACGACAGCATACTGTGTTATACTCCACGATCGTTTAGTTACATACAACGCGTTAACCAAAGCAGTACGACAGGTGTAATACAATGTCCGTCATAGTCGATGTACAAGGGTTTAAAATTTCAAAATCTTTTATACCAAAAGAACTCCACATTTATAATGGAAAACAAATTGCCCATTTTATTTTTAAATCACCGTATTCCTGGAATACGTTAGATGCAGAGAGTCGTCGTCAAGCTACTTGGTTAATGCAGAACCAGCACTGTATTAAATGGGAAGAAGGGTATACACCACCACACCACTTTCGGAGAATGCTCGACGGATTGATTCAGCCAACAGATTCTGTCTATGTCAAGGGCAGAGAGAAAGCAGATTACATCAGAAAATTTGTGATCCAGCCTGTTATTGCACTTGAGGAAAGTCCACCTCTTCCTGCTATGCAACCCGTTTGTTACTTTCATTGTGAATCATTATGTCACTGTGCTTTGAGTTATGTATACTATTTGTATGATACATACATAATGCAATAAGTCTTGTACACATTTTTTTAATAAAAATAGTAAATAGTCATTCTCGTATTTTTTTTATTTATATCACAGTGCTTATATATCATATATTCTCTTAATAACGAATTAGTACATAATATTAATATATGTTAAACAACTAAAGGAACAATACAAATTAGTAGTAATATTAGTTTCATTATGGAGAGAATATAGTAAAGAAATTAGCAAGTGTCAGTACCCAAACTATTCTTCTTTCCTTCCGGTTAATATAAATTCATTTGCTTAGCAACCTGCAATAGTTCGCTCAAAGGATCAGCATTCTCCAATTCCGGTATTCGCCAATGCCCCCACGCCAATGTGGAACACGTATCACGTAGTCGATACCGTTTGTCATCCTGCGATCTAAAGGCAATTTTGTTTAACATTTCGGTATATATATCATGTAAGGTTGATCGAAACTCAAGCATTTTACACACTACTGTTTTATTAGACCCCTACGTAATCGCTTTGCAGTCTACTTCCGCCAACACTTTCTGAATAACAACTTTCTTAACACCTTTCGCTTTCTTAACAACTTTATTATCAGCGACCTTTAGACAGTATGACTTCGATCCTGCACCATAAAAATATTGAATCGCTTTCCCTGCGTACTCATCTTTCATTTGTCCAACGACGGAAGCATTCGTAGGAATACCATGCAACTCATTTTGATAGTTGGAAGTATCATATTCGTCTAAATTATTTCGCATGTGTGCATACATATCATCAGTTACTATCTCAACAATCAAAGAATCCGTGTCAGTATAGAGCAACGTGGCATTCTTGCCATAATGAGCTCGTAAGATAAAAAAACCGATACATTATAATTTTGGAAAGATCTAAAATACTGAATCCGACATAGACATAGTTGCGGAGAGCTGTATTAATGTCTACGTATGGTATTAGCCACGGACACTGACGAAAGCGTAAAACCCTATGAATACGAGTAACAATTAAGCCATGCTGTATACAGTGTTTTAAATAGCGGTAATGTATAACGTAGTTGGTCTTATCACACAGGTTAGTGATTAACTTCTCCTCCTGGGAATGTGGTGCGCAGATCATTTCAGGACAAAACGGATAATCGTTGTGTTCGTCATGCAGATGGTGGTGATAATGTATATTAACCTTCGGTACAAATCCAACATCGGCGTCATCATCAATCTTTAATACGTCAAAGTGATCTATTTCCTCTTGAGGTAACCACATAAACCCATCGTGGGGCAGGTATTGCTTCATACTCCACCCGTATAAATTCGTGGCATCTAAATATTGTAAAAACACTTTCGGTTGTTTAGGATCATAGTTTGGAACAAACTCGTTATTAGCGATGCTTCTCCGCTTGATACAAGTACTCACTCCACCCCGAATACCTTGTTTAAAAAAGTGATACATATCCATATCCGTGAGTAATTCTAGCTCTACTTTCGTACATTTCAACATGGCATCCCACGCCAATCCAGGCAAAGTGACATACTGTGCAGGTTCTAACCCATACACACCCATACATAGCCGCCTAAAGTTTTCAAACACGTCAGCCAATAACAACACATCTGACTTTAAATAAATATCAGCATAATCACGGAGTGTATTACACTAAAAGTGATCCCATACTAGTAGAACGCGACAGCATTCGTCATCGGAAATATTTGCATCATGCATTTTATCATAGAATTTGTCATATGATGGCACCGTGACGTCGTTCAATTTACTAAAGCTGTCTACGTACGCATAAGGGAAACTACCTTTCTTTCTCACTAAGTTGAAGTCGCTATCATTACTAAAATATTTCCGTACCTCCATACATTGATCATCTGATAAATTCTGAGATAGAGTATCTAAGGATGCAGCCATGAATCTACAACTATCGACGAAACGTAAATTAATGTATTTCTTTTCTCTGATACTATGACTGTTTACATATTCATCAACAAAAATGTGCTTACCAAACGTTATATAGTTTTCACTGCTAACAGGAAGTACGGTAATTTCTTCCGTTTCACTCGCTAACTGTTTAATGAACAGGTGAATATCATAACCACTGAGATTATGTAGAAAAACGGGGAGAAATGTAAGTACCTGGTAGTTTAAGTTACACGTTGAATGTGCTGCACCACGATACTTACCAGTAACGTGACAGTGATCTCGTACTTTCGGATTTGTCGGATCGCCCGTAAAGTGCTTGCCGCATATGTAACAACATACACTGCGTTCATACGTAACCTGTTGTTCATCCGTTAATGGTGTCATTGGAACAATAGCTTTGAAATGTTCATCATATAATCGTTTTACATCACCTTCCAGTCGTCTTATAAATATCTCCCCTGCATTACTCCCCCTATACAGCTCTAACTTCGACCACGCATCGTTTACACTACAGTTAATATAATAACTAAACGAGTATGGTTCGTGTTTACACGTTTTTATCGTGAACGGTTTTTCGGGATCTGGTTCAGCCGTATCCACCGGTACTAAGAGCGCTTCAAAATCTGCATATATTACGAATGGTAGAACCATTTGTTTCCGATAGTTCCGAAACGCGAGTATATTTTCCGCGTAGAATTCCCCGGTTATCTCTTTTTTTTGTTTCAAGTCAGGTAATTTTGTGTATACGAAGTTACAATCATGTGACACGTGTCGGGTTAATTGCTCCTCGGATCTAAAGTAATACAAGCATGCATCACAAAAAAACATTGCTCCGTTCCGCCGAGTTATTTGGTTGCTAAGTAAACGAGAAAAATTTTTTATCCATACATAATGCTGATTATCTGTTTGGTTACTGACTAATAACAATAAATTAACATGGACTGCCTGTTTGGCTTTGGTATAATACAAAGGCCCCACTACCTCTGTGACACGCTGACCATCACGATACGTATCGTCTAACCCATAAACATTGATGGAAATGTTGTTATTGATCTCAAACGTTGAAATATTCGTCAGCTTAACAGGGAACTGTACACCATTCCAGTTTAATAACGTCTGGAAATCAGGGTAAGAAGATGTGCGTTGTGGTACTCCCGTTGGTGTCACTAGTGCCGATACAACAGCCCATGCAAAGTAGCAATTATCATTATTTTTTACATTGACTATGGCGTGTTTATGTGCGATTTCGGTGGGGACAGCCATATATGATAAACCCGTGGTGGGAGAAAATTTCAGAAGGTTGACCTCTATATACACGAATTGCACCAGGGACCACCCTAAAACAGTTGTTACTAATCGATTACACCAATAGTCATAACTCACACTTACCACAATCTTTATGCTGAAATTCGGATTGCTTTGCATCCAATATGTTACTTATTCTTTGGAAATACTCTTCTAACACCGTCCCTACACTTAGATTTTCATACTTAGTCTGAAAGGATTTCAGTTCTGTGCTTTCCCTACTGTTCAAAAAGTATAAACCATTGCATGGAGACAGTCGGTACGACACAATGCGTTGTTTAAACGCATTTCGTATCACTTCGGCCCCAGTATCGACTAGTAAACAGACATTTGATTTATGCCTATTGCTTCTGAGGTGTCCTTGGAATGCATACCTAGGTACATCCATTGAACAATCTGTGCAGTGCACACTCTCACCACTTTTTTTCGGTTGTATCGGTTCATCGCATTGGTCAGACTTTCGCTTCCTTGAGTTGCTCAACCCTGATGGTCCGGGTTTCGCATTATACTTCGTATACTTTACCCCAGATAGTCCAGGTTGCGTAAAGGAATCAGTCCCATGTCTATATACTGCTTTGTTGTCGTCGGAAGTGCTTCCTTGCACCACATTGCCCCCTGTGGTTTGGTTTTGCAACGAAACCTCCTGCATGCGAGATGGTGGGGTAGATACTGACATCCAGCACGCAGTTTTTTGATGTCGAAGTAGGGAGTCCTTTCGAGAAAATTTCTTGAGACATTCGCATTGAAACATATTGTTGTGAGCTGTAACAAAAAGTTTACATAAAGTATTTGTGACTGCGTTACGTGTTTTGTTATGATTGCTTTTGTAACCAATTCTACTTCTTACACAATCCCGTTATTTTGTTACTTGTTTACTACTGTTTCAAGAATCATATCCAGCGATGCGAACGAAAACGCAGCGTAACCTATCGCCAGGAATAGGATAGTATACGATGGATGTCTCAGGTTGAGGGATAAAGTAGTATATGAACTTATTGAAAATTGTACTAGGTTCTAAAAAGAGTTTATTGAAATTATTCCAAGTCCTAAAAAGATTTTATTGAAATTATTCTGAGTCATATATGAATTTATTACAAATTGTACTAAGTCCCCAAATAATTATTTGCAAGAAATACAACAAAAAATGAAAAAAAAAATTCTAAGTATCAAAAACTCATGCAATAATAAAATAAACACTTACTATTATTTGAAGACATGATGTAACACCACTTTATAACACTTGGAACTTTTTCACTTGCCGTATAACGATGGAATGACTCCCTAGTGGAACCGCTCCCTCTTAAATACAAAATTTCTAGTGGTGGGCAGAGTGGGGGAAAGCAGATGAGGGTAAAAAAGTGGAAAAGTAGGCCAAGGTCAAACGCTTATATATAAGGGGGGATGGAGGCACCCCACTTACATCATGAGTTCGTAATAAAGCGTGCTGGTTTTTATTCCAAAGCGTAATCTTTTTAATAACATACTATGTCTGCATTACATATTTAACAAATCACAATGAACTTCTACTTACAAGAAATTTATGATACGAACTCAATCATTTATATATCAGTACCGGAGCAGTACGACGCACCATTAGGTCAATTTCTAGGTGAATACTGAAAATACTGAACACTGACGTGACGGTGTGTACAGTAAAAGGAATACCGTTCACGTATAACACAGCACAAATAATCAGTTTTGATAAAATAATAAAAATGGTCCTAGAAGAAGATGAACCTGTCCCAATTACATCTAAACTTATAAACCGATCGACTGAACACAACCTACTCACAGTCAACACGACTAAACTCTAACGCCCAAACTCCACAAAGAGATGCTTTTCCTCTGATGGTTCATCACACCCGTATGGATTTAAAAAAATGCAGGTTAGATAATTTCACATAATAAAATTGAAAACTTGTAAACGAAGAATGATTTGCAATATTCTTTTATTCCTCGTGTGTATCTTACTGTGTAACTGCTCTCTATTTTGCAAGTATAGCTTTTGTTTGTACCCAAGAAAACACTATTACAGTTGTATATTAAAGATGTAATACAAATAATTTTTTATGAATAAACACCTACCAGTGGTTATTATATTTTTTTACCTACACCCCACATCCTATCCTCGAGAATGTTGCTGGTGCCCTAAAGGTATGAATAATTCTCCAAAGGTATCTTGTAGGTATTGTTAAGCTATCAGTTATGTGACTCGTTTTTAACCCTATTATCGTTGGTTCGAATCTGTGCACCTATATATACAACCCCTACATGGTGAGTTGTTACCAAATAATAATAGTATTTATTGCCCAACAGAAAATATTCAATAACAAAACAATTTAGCTAAACTAAATTTTACATGTAGTACATAAATTTATTAAATAAAAAATAGAAACATAATTCAACAAAGTAACTAAACAAGTGAATGATATCACACACATAAATCTGCTACTCATAATATATAAGTGTTTTTAATTTATTTAGCGATATTGTAATTGAGAAATTAAAACGTATAGTTAAATATACTTATATCTACTCTAGTTAAGGCTAACTAGATACTTACTTACTAAATACTTATCTTTGAGTTTTGGTGTATTTTTGTATTAAAGTTATACAATCTAAACGTTTCGATAACACAGATATCTTCGTCAGTAGTATTAAAATTGTTAAAGATGTTGAAAACAATTTTGTAAAATTTGACAAATTAAAACATTAACATAAGCCTGCTATTAATATAACAGTTTGGAAAACGTATAATACAAAAATACACCATAAAAAAGATAAGTATTTAATAAGTGTGAATATGGTGACAGTTTACATTTTCATAGATACTTACGCAATTTCTTTAAAAGTGTGTGGGCTTAAAAATTATATTTTTGGTTATTTTTTTAAATTCATTACGTGAACATTTATATTTATCTAAATTTGTGTGTTGTAAATTACCATAAGAAATTATACCTAATGAAAAACATTGCTTTCTTTGCAAATTAACGAACACCACTTATCGCAACCTGGGAAAAGATTGCATTTTTATAAGAGCAATACAGTGCACCACTTGTTTAAACCTCAAGGCTAACTAGATATTTACTTAATTTCTTTAAAAGCGTATAACTGTTAATCCCATATTTGAAAATACAATATTATTTGTGGGCTTAAAAATTATATTTTTGGTTATTTTTTTAAATTCATTACGTGTACATTTAAATTTATCTAAATTTGTGTGATGTAAATTACCATAAGAAATTATACTTAATGAAAAAAATTGCTTTCTTTGCAAATTAACGCACACCACTTATCGCAAACCTGGGAAAAGATTTGAATTTTTATAAGAGCAATACAGTGCACCTCTTGTTTAAACGTCAAGGCTAACTAGATATTTACTTAATTTCTTTAAAAGCGTATAACTCTGTTAATTCCATATATGAAAATACAATATTATTTGTGGACTTAAAAATAATATTTTTGGTTATTTTTTAAATTCATTTGTATTTTAAATAAATTTGTATGTTGTCAATTACCATAAGAAATTATGCTTAATGAAAAAAATTGCTTTCTTTGCAAACTAACGCACACCGCATATCGCCACTGTTTTGTTAGTATATATACTATGGCATAATATACGAAAAGGTAACAGTTTGGTCTGGTGCTAACCCTGGTAATGTGGTAGCCTTGGTACAATATGTGTTCCAGCTAGCGAAAATGGGTCACACACTGCAACTTTTCGACCTTGATAATGTGATAATCTTGGAATTGTGGGGCCTTGGAAATGTGGTGTGTTCCAGAAGTCTCCTATCTTACCTACTAAATCAGAATAACAAAAAAAATTAACTCAAAAAAATTTTTTACTTCATCTTCTAAATTATCTATAAAAATATTAGTTAAAATTGGTGAAATTAGACTTCCCACAGGTAAATCATTTTTTCGTAAACAAATCATATTATTGAATGTTCTTAATAAAATATGTTGATTTGTACATTGATTTGTTAGTTATTATGTGGCTTAGCTTATTTGCAAACATATTATTAGGTGATTGTAAGTAAGAAACTACAGGTTACTACTTTTTGAAATTTCATTGTACGATCTCTATTCAAATTTTTTTTAATTTTCGTTAATAAAATCATTAACTTTCTGCATATATCTATCTTTTGAAATAACTGCTAAAGTGTTCGCTTTATCCGCTTTAATAGCAGATTATTTTTATTAATTTTATCTCAACTGATTTTAGTCAATAATTGTAATATTTGTTGTAGTAAGTGTTGCCCTTTTTCAAGAAAGTTCTTCAATTAAATCATAGATTAATCATTTTTAAGATGCGTATCGCGTTCTAGTACTAAAATATCTTTTACATAATAATATTGAACTGTATGTGTTTGCAATAATTTTATTCTGTCAGTTACATCAAACTTAAAAAATACATCACACAGAGAAATTTTATTGCAAAACTACCCCATCAACATAGAATAAACAAATCAGAACAATTCCTACAATTTTCATACAAGATTTGTATACTTGTCTAATGTTTAATTCAATAATAAAGAATTAGAGTTCCTTAAAACAGGTTACAAAAATGAAGTTAACTCAATTAGTTGATTTTTGTGTTAATCAAAATTACTGTACATTCAATTTATTATTACTTTCTATTTATTTATTATTTATTT